>CABHPH010147677.1:0-17866 GCA_902168325.1 Peromyscus nudipes | reverse complement strand
TCAGGGCACATATGAAAAAACATCTTCGGCATACACTTTGGTTTGGGGAAGAAGGGTGTGTGCTTAAAATTCATTTGCCTATGCTATCACTCTTCAGATCCCCTGAGAGTTCAGTGTGCTGTGGTGCAAGACTCTAAAGAACCTGCGGTTATGAAGCATCTGACCACATTCAAAACAGTTTATTAACCTGTTTCGCAACACTGAGCTCCAAAGTTTTTCAGACGGTAGGTAGTAGAGCTAGAGTTACTTCGAGTTCAACTTTGTCTCCCTCAAATTTGTGAACGGTGAACAACTGACCCACCAAGATTTCTTGGACTTGGTCAAAAGAAGACAGTCAGGTCTGGAAACATATCTCCGTGGTTATAAACACATGCTGCTCTTGCACAGGACTGGGCCCAGCAAGCGGGTCAGAAGGCTCAACAACCAAGTGGAACTCCAGTTCAGAGGATCCTACTCCCTCTTCTGGCCTCCTTGGGCACTGCACTCACATGCACAATCCACACAAGACACTCGCGTATGTGGAGTAAAAATAAAATTTTAATAAAGGACATTTAGACTTTAAAAAGCAAATCTATTTCACAAATATAAGTAATCAAAAATAGGAGGATGGGCAGAGCTCTGGGGGGTTCAAGGCCCCAATCCAGCGGTTGCTTCTTCATGTCTTCGCCCCAGTCTCTAGCATTACGGTATGGCTCTGCGTGTGGATACAGAGAAGACAGGAATAGTAGAATACTCTGAACGCTTGGAGGTAACAGAATAACAATGAACCAGGAACGGGCGGATTGGGAAAGAGCTGTCTTCTGTATGCTGATCTATCCACTAATCATGACTTGTTTCAATACATGTATGTTCTGTAATGTTTGGGTTTGATTTCTGTTAGGTTATCATGGACACTAGTAGTGACCTGCTGAAACCTGGTACTCCTTCTTCCTGATGAGGCTAGAGGGAAAATAGTTAGAAGAGGTTTCCCCCTCCTCACTGAGATAGAGTTATTAATATTTAAGATCTGGATAGAATGCTACAACTCCCTTGATAGAAGATTGCAGATGAAACCAGGCCAAGAGATGGCAAAGACAGAGGCGTTAATGACATTATTAATCCACCATCCTGCTATTCTAAATGGATGCGTTCTATTAGAAGAGAAATTTCATCTGAGTCCAAAATCTATAAGAGAAATCCGCCGGGCGGTGGTGGCGCACGCCTTTAATCCCAGCACTTGGGAGGCAGAGCCAGGCGAATCTCTGTGAGTTCGAGGCCAGCCTGGTCTACAACGTGAGATCCAGGACAGGCTCCAAAGCTACACAGAGAAACCCTGTCTCGAAAAAAAAGAAAAAAAAAGAGAGAGAGAGAGAAATCCATTTGTAAAATTTTCCCTATAGCCTGCTATATCATGAATAAACTTGTGTCTTTTAACTCCTAGCATGCCAGAGAAAATATGCAACACCAGTCGTCCCTTTCTAGTTTTTCCTTTTGGTGGGGACTTAACCTAGAACAAACCAAACGTGGTCTCACGGAGCCCATGGTAGCCTTGAACTCAGTATGTAGCTGAAATTGGCTTTGAACTTCTGATCCTGCTGCCTCTGTGTCCACAGTACTAGGATTACAGGTGTGTGCTACTCACCCGGTTTACACAGTACTGGAGATAAAAACCCAGGGCTTTGTGCACGCTAGACAAGTTGAGCTGCATGCCCAGCTGGCTCTGTTTTTGTTTGTTTTGATTTGATTTGGTTTGGTTTTTGTTGTTGTTGTTTTTTGTTTTTTTCTAGTATTTCGGAATATTTTTATCAGATTTTTTTCCTTTCTTTGCCATTGTGGAAAGACAATGGAAAATTCTTAGTTCCCATCAGTGATTAATAAAATCTCTAAAATAATGACAAAAATAACGTCTCCAGATTACTCTTACCTTAAAGAACATCGCAGTATTTGGGCCATTCGATAAGGGAAGGAAGGCTTATCTAAAATGGTTTATTTCATTGTTGAATCCACCTTGTAGGAGGTTCCAAATTCTATATCTTAGTGTGTAGGATGACTCATACATCCCATCATCCGAGGGGCTGAGGGAGGACGATGGCCACAAGTTCAAGGCCAGCCTGGGCTACACAGTGAATTACACAGAGGAAGACCCTGTCTCTGAAACAAAACAAAAAGCACCAATCAGCACAAAATGTTTCAATCATACCACTTTTGTCTTTTGTTAGGAATAGTTAGGAATAATTGTTGAGAGATTTTGTAATAATCCCAGGGAACAGGTGTGGTAGAACCTGCCTGTAATCCTAGCACTCAGGAAGGAGATAAAGAAGAGGAAACCTGGAGGACACAAAGTCATCCTCGGCTACACGTGGAGTTCAAGGCCAGTCTAGACTACATAAAACCTGTCTCAAAATAAAGAAAAACATTCATGAAATAGTTACCCTCGACTCAGGAATCAGCAAGCTTGCAAAATCTCCGATGGGGCCTAATGAGCCCAAGTGACAGACACTGACTGTGAACTGAGCCTGTGGTGTCTGAAACAGAGCCCCATCTACCCGATACTCTCACAGTGGCGACATCCCCCCCCCCCCCCCCCCCGTACTAAGCTCAGGAAATGTTTGGAATCAACATAGTAATTGAACATTGCCTCCTTCTTGAAACCTACCTACATGCTGGCATGGTGGAGGTTTGAGAAAGAGATAGACTCACGTAGTCCAGGCTGGATTCCACCTGGTTATGCAGCTGAGCACGACCTTGAACTCCCCATCCTCCTGCCTCTACTCCCAGATGCTGGGATTGCAGCGTGTACCACCATGCCTGGATCAGAACCTGCGAGCCTGGCAACCTGGGTTCCATCTCTGGACCCCACAAAATCCTCCTCAGACCTCCACACACACACATACACACATGGCCCAAATACATTGTCTGTTTTCTTAGCTACTCTCCGCAGGGTTTCTTCGCCCAGCCCTCTCTATCCCTTAGGGGGCTGGGGGATGAATCTGCTTTGGTTTACTGAGCCACCTCTCTGCCCTGTTCTCATTTCTGTCCTGAAACAGGATCTGCTGTGCACCCTAGGCTGGTCCCAAATTCAAGATCCTTCTGACTTCCCCTCCCAAGATTTCTGAGGTGCACCACCGTGCCTCACCAGTTTTTTTCTTATTTTGTGTGTGCCGTGTGTAGTATGTGTACATGTTTGTGTAACAAGCCCGTGGGGAAGGAGTGCTGTGTGTATCCATATGGAGTCCAGAAAACATCAGAGATCTTCTTCTCTTGCTCTCCATCTTATTGTGTGTGTGTGTGTGTGTGTGTGTGTGTGTGTGTGTATGGTATGCACATATACGTGTATGGCATGTACACAGGAAAGGGTCACATATCCTACTCTGTAACTCTCACTCCCTTCAGACAAGGCCTCTCACTGAACCTAGAGCTAGGCTGTTGACCAGCAAGCCTATGGCCTCCTGCCTGTGTGTCTGTCCGTCCATCCCCGTCCCCCTCCCTGTCGCCCGCCCCCCCCCCCCCACCACCACCACAGTGCTAGGATTACAAGTATCCATCCCCAGATTTTTTACACGGGTGCTGGGATTTGAATTCCGGTCTTCACGCTTATGCAGCGCTGTTATCCAGTGAGCCTCCCCACATTGGCTTATGAGACAGGGTTTCTCAGGGTACATGTGGCCCACCAACTCTTTTGTACTGGGGGCCAGCAAGCCCCAGTGATCCTCCTGTCTCTGCCTCCTTTGCACTTGGATTATATCCACATGCACCCATGCCCAGTTTTTGATTAGGTGCTAGGAACCCAAACTTGGGTCTTTATGCTTGCACGGCGGGCCCTTCATCAACAGAGGCGTCACCCTAAACACTCATAGTTTTGTTTTTCATCAACAATAATTTTAAATGTTTCTGGGGTACAGTGTAATTTTTTTGATACAAGTACTGAATTTTCAATGTTTGTATCCAGCGTTTGTTAGCTAACATACTTTTTGTGAAGAGAACATTTAAAATCCATTGTTTTCAAAATTTGGAAATATGTACACTATTATTAGCTCTGTCACCATGGTAACAATACGTGGCATACAGAAAACTTACTCCTCGTGAGTGAGCCTTGATCTTTGGTCAGTTTTCCCCTCCCCTGCCACTCCCCACCTCCTATAACCTCATTTTATTGTTTGACCTCTTTACGTCTGTATACAAGTGGGGTCATGTAGTGCTTGCCTTTCTGTGCCAGACTTATTGGCTTGGCATAAAATTCTCCATGTTACCCAAAGTGAAAATGTTTCCTTCATTCATGAAGACCAAATGGTACTGTATTCTAGTTACCACCACATTTTCTTCTCACTCGAATTCTAATTGGTCTTAATAATAAAAACCCAGAGTCAGATATCAGGGTGAAAACTGTAAGATCAGAGAAGCAGAGCAGCCAGCCAGCCACCGTGAAACATCTTACCTCTAGGAATCCTCAGACTGAAAAGGGGCTGAGCCCCTGTCTCCTCCCATTAAAGGCGTGAGCTTCCACCTCCTGGCTCTGTTTCTCTTCTAGACTGGATCAATCTCATGTAGCCGAGGGTCACCTTGAACTCCTGATCTTCCTGCTTCCTCTGCCCAAGTGCTGGGATTAAAGGTGTGTCCCACCACTGCCTGGCCTCTATGGTTAACTACCTCCGCTCTCTGATCTCCAGGCAAACTTTATTTGTTAGAGCACAAACAAAATATCAGCATATTTTCTTTCTTTTTTTACTTGAATATGTTCTTATTTTTTTCCTCCCAAAGCTGTAAATTAAACCTATGCTTGTACATGCTGGGCAAGGGCTCTACCACTGAGCTTCATTCCCAGTTAGTCTGGCTTGATTTGGGGTGTATTGTTGTTTGTTTTAAGGCAGAGTCATTCTTTTGCGGCTCGGGATGTCTCCAATTCAACGTTCACCCAATTTAGCCTCCCTGGTGCTGAGATCACAGACCTGTGCCACCATTCTTGGCTTCACAAATAGCTTTTCTAATTTAGGGGTTTTCGTTGTTGCTGCTGCTGTTTGCTGACCATGGTGGCATACACCTGTAATGCCAGCACTTTGGGAGACTGAAGCAAGGGGATGGCTGGGAGTTGGTAACCAGCCTGGATAATTTAGTGAAACTCCTATCTTACACAAGCAAACAAAATAAAAGGTAACTTTTTGTACGTGCACTACATGCTGGGAATGGATCCAGAGCCTGGCACATGTTAGGTATGCCATCTACCACCGAGGTCACCACCAGCTTAACATAGTATTTTGGCACATTTATTTATACATAATTTTCAAGATGTGGTTTCACCAAATGGCTCAGTTTAACTGTAGCTTAAGTAGCATGGGCTGCTCTCAAACTGTAGATCGTCTGGTTCGGGCTACTCCAAATGAGCTTTTTCTTCTCATCTTTTTCTCTAGTCTTCTCAAATGGACTATAAACTCTTATGAGATTGTTAATAATTCCCTAGGTGCATGGCATAAAGCTAGACTGGTTGCTAAGGAAAGAAATACTTGTTGGATACATGAATGAATGAAAGACTTTATTCAGGAACTGAAAGGGCGCCCGGAAGAATCTGGAGATGTGCCAGAAAAAGTCTCAAAGAATCCTAATCCCTAGAAAATGGACGACAGATTGTGGTGTGGTAATGCCATGCTGTAGGAATTTCCTCTGAGCCCTGTGAGGAGCCAGGCATGACCCACTCAGCCTGCAGAGTTCTGTGAAAGAAGGGATCGGAGCTGCTTGTTTCCATGGACTGTTGTTTTTCTTGGCCTCAAGGGAGAAATCACTGGAAGACATGAGACACCCAGACCCAGAAACCCAAGGAGAATCTGGCTCTTTCTTCAGAGTGTTCATTAGAGATTATAAAGCCATCTCTTTTCTCCCCTTCAAATAAGGACCACTTCTACTCTTGCATACAGAAACAAGAGCTCAGAGCATCCTTTAACTCCCAGACACCACCTCCCACACCCCCATTCCACTGCATCATCCCTTTATACTTGTTTCTTTTCAACAACCGTAAAAAGCTCTGCACTTCCAGGGTGCCCTCCATCTCCCTTACCTCACCTCCTGGATATCTGTCCCTGTAGTCCATATTCTTCCTTGGTCATCCCTCCCCTGGTCTCACATCAGCACTTCGATCCTCTAATGCCCATTCTGTCAGATGAGCTATCCTTGCTCCCTCTAGCCTGTGCTGTGAGGTCCTTCCCAGAAAGCTCCATGACAACTGAAACCTAAGTTCTCTGTCCGTACTGACTGGTCTCACCTAGTTCTCAGGCTATAATTGATTTTTTGCACACACACACACACACACACACATTTATTGCTTCAGCCTAGACTGTTCCCAGGAAACGCAAGTTCCTATGGTCTTGCTGTTTATTTGACGTATCTATCCGAATATCTCTCCTCTTACTGTTTATTTTTTGGAGACAGAGTCTCACTGGGTAGCCCTAACTAACAAAGACTATTTAGGTCTAGCCTCTAATAGTCTTTTCCCAAGGTTCTGGAAGAGACGCGACCAGTGGGGAGAAATAATCTGAGGGAATTAGTCTAAGTACACTGAGCTCTTTCGTCCATTCACTTTATTCTTCTGAGACGAAATTCTATCCACACAGCTTCAGCTCTGTTCTCAGCCTCAGCTCCTCTCCGTCCCTTCTCCTCCTGTCCTCTCATTGTCCTAAGTTCTTCCCATCTTCCATCTCCATCCTTGTCCTCCCTCCTCTCCCTCCAGTCCAGTTGCAAATTCACAAGCAATGCGGCATTCTCTGGTCCCTCAGCTTTCTCCTCAGGCAGGGCAAGTCTGCTCGGTAGCTAGGAAGCCTGCATCAGTGCTCGATGAACTTGGTATGTGAGAGCCCTTCTGTTCTGAGTGAATGAAAGGAGGGTTAAGCTCCATTTACATAAGAAGCAAAGGTTTGTACCTAACATCCGCCCGGCCTTGGCTGTTGTCTCTGTATGGATATTCACCTGAATTCAGGAGACTAGCAGGTGGTCTGGAATGCTTGTCTATCTGCATTTGTCCTTGGATGTTGAGAGGTATCTCAGATAAAATACAGTTAGAAGTTCTTAGAAGAAGAATTAATTGTGAAAGCTACCTTAGCACACAAGAAAATCATTGCAGGAACCAGCTAATATATATATATATATATTTAAAAGCTAATATCACCAAGACTCCTTGAGGCTTGGCTTTTTCCTCTGGAAGAGCCCTGCTTCTTCCAGGTATTAGCCTTTGCTATACTCAGCTGAATTCCTGCTTCATGTTTCTGTGTCTCACAGCACCTAACTGGCCTTGAACTCACAGAGATCTGCCTGCCTCTGCCTCCTGAGTGCTGGGATTAAAGCTGTTCACCAACATGTCCAGCACCATCTCTTCTCTTCTTGAGACAGTTCCTCCACATAGCCCCCGCTGACCTTGACCTCACAACTTTTCTACATATCTAAAATTGATTAGAGTCATCATTTATTTATTTGTTTATTTGTTTGTCATCTCTTTTTGAGACAGGCTCTCATGTAGTTCAGGTTGGCCTCAGACTGACTATGACCTCAACTGCTGATTCTTCTGCTTCAACTAGTAAGCACTAGGATTATAAGTGTGAGCCACCATGCCAAGCCATGTGTCCATAATTTGAGACTTAACTTCTTTCCAGATTTGTAACTTTCTTCCCCTTCTTCATTCCATCAATAGCAATTTTATATAGATGAATTTCTAAATGGTCTCATTAAATAAAAAACACAGAGCCAAATATAGGGGTGAAAGCCTTAGAGAAAGATCAGGGAAACAGGGAAAGGCACAGCTAACCTTACCTCACCAACTTGGCAGCTTCCACATGCGAGTCTCTTCCTGTCTACCCATGCCTTTATTGCCTTGCTGTTCTGCTCTCTTATTGGCTCTCTTAGCCCAGCTACCTCACTTCCTCTTCCTACACAGCTCTGTCACTTTCTGCCTGTCTGTACAGACCTCCAGGTCTCTATGTTTGGTACTGGGATTAAAGGCATGTGTCACCATGCTTGGCTCTGTTCCCTAGTGTGGCCTTGAACACACAGAGATCCTGCCTGCTAAGTGATAAGATTAAGGGCTTGTGCTACCGCAGCCTGACTTCTTTGTTTACTTAAAATGGCTTGCTATTTCCTCTGATCTCCAGGCAAACTTTATTAAAGCACAAATAAAATATCACCACATTTCAGCACAAATAAAATATCACCACAACTTTGTCTTTCTGGTTTTTCATGCCAAGAATCTTAGAATCATTTTAAATCCTTTCTTTGTATCCCAAATTCAGCTGCCAGCAAATCCTGGTGGCTCTGATTTCAAAAAAATACCCACTGGGCTGGAGTGTAGCTAAGTGGTACAGTGCATGCTTAGTACGTACAAGGCCTTCGGTTCAGTCGGTCACCAGCACTGCCAGAAACCAAACAGTAAACCAATGACACAGCCAAACAGTCTCCATCACAAGGTGCCCACAACCTGGCGTATCGTCCCATGACTGCTGCCATTTAATTCAATCCCCCCCCCCATCCCTCACTTCATCCCAATTGTTCTCATATCCCGCTGCTTTGTTCTTTCCACGACTGTAGACCGCTCTTGTAAAATATGTAGGTCACGTTTAATCGGTCCTCGGTTCAGAATACCTCAGTGGTTCCCCTTGTCTTAGAGTGACTTACAGACCCTCCAGGTTGTGCTCCCCAGCTCCACTTTCACCTGTCTCCCAGGATCCCTCTCCCCCTTGTGTATTCTGACCAGCTCATGGGCTTCCTTGCAGTTTGCTTGGTCTGTGACCGGAGTTGAGCTGGATGTTTTCCAGTCTGTCGTGTTTTTGTCTGGCTTTATTGATGGTGGGCATTTTTCTTGCGTTGTATTTATTTATTGTGTATGTGTATGTGTATGTTTGTAGGTGTGTCGCAACAGCAGGAAAGTGGAGGTGCTCACCCTCCAGCTGTGGGTGTCTGGGGTCGAACACAGATCATTAGTTGGTGAAAAGTGCTTTTACCTACCAAGTGATCTCTTCAGCCCTGATGGTATGCTACTCACACAAATTTCTTTAAATGTGAAAGTCTTTTTTGTTAATGCTTTATGTTGTAGGTTCTGCATATTCAATTACACTTTTAAAAGGCCTCTCCTAGTCTCTGCCTCTCTCTCTCTCTCTCTCTCTCTCTCTCTCTTAACTTCTATAACACACACACACACACACACACACACACACACTATGTATTTTTAATTTTAATCAAACTCTTAAAAACCCTTCCTACATGTTGTCCATCTGGAACACATTTTGGTGCAGATGTGGCATATACTTTCACCTTTCATGTGACATGGCTGCTCCTTTCCTGGATGCTCTATTTTCTCCACAAATGTGAAGTCCCACCTAGAAGACTCTTAGGGAGACTTTAATGGCTATGTTCAAGTTGAGGTGATATTTTTTTCTTTGTGAACTCTGTGGCAGAAACCTCAGGTATGTTAATGAGAACTACAGATAAATCAAACCTGTAGCGTGCTAAAGGCCAACACCCCATAATGTGTGTATAATGTCTCTAAATTGCAGCTGTACACAACATGAGCACATGATTCTTGTATAATTAGTTCATTCACCCCACACACATCCACTCCAGTCACGTCAAAGGGTGCTTTACCAAGGACTAGTAAATGGTTCTGGTTATTTGTCTTTCAAACTGACTCCACCTAGTATAAATTTCCCTATCTTTGTGCAGCTAGCTGTGAAACTGAGCTTCTGGGTGTGAATGATAGGGACTCAGCTTTGGGACTAGGAATGACATTTCAAAGTTGGCAGTGCCATGGGACTAAAGGCAGTTTACTTAACATCGTCTTGCTAAAACACTTTCCCTTTAAACTAGGACACACATCTATCACTTAATGACAGTTCTCTTGATAATGATGGCAGGAAGTTACTGAAAACTTCTGAACTTTAATCATTTTTTTCTTTCTTTCTTTTCTTTTTTTTTTTTATTATAGAAATTATCTCATTTTGTAGCTAAAGCTGCCCTGAAACTCACTATATAGCCCAGGCTGGCCTTGGACTTAGGACAGTCTTCTTGTCTTAGCCTCTTGGGTGCTGATGTTACAGGTGTGCTCCACTATGTATGGCTCAACTTTTTGAAATAAGTCTTGAATCATCAAAAATAATTTTATCATATAGGTACAGTTTAACTGTTTTATCTTAATGACTTGGAGCAAGTCACTTAACTTCTATAAGCCTTAGTTTTCTCATATGCAAATAGTAATAGTATTACTGTTATGGGCATTGGGAAGAAATGCATTTAAAGCAGAGGTGTTAAGGGACTTTTTCAAATCTGATTCACAAGGACCAAAAACCTGGGAGCAAAAAGAGAAAAAAGAAAAGATGAAAAGCCAGGCATGGCAGTACACATGTAATGCTAGCCCTTGAAAGGTGAAAGCCAGAGGTTCAGGCGTTCAAGGCCAACCTTAGCTACAAAGCAAGTTCAGTTCGCCCTAGGCTACCTGAGACCCTGTTTCAAAAAGCAGGCAGACAGACAGACAAATTTAAAAATCCATTGTTAGGGATAGTTTGGTAGGGGCAGCTCTTTGTATGAGGTAGGTCTCTCTACATTGCATGGGAAATCTAAGCTAATAAAACCATCACATAAAATAGCTTGACAATAGCTACCAAAATTCAAAATGTACATACATGTTTATTGACCACCAATTCCTTCAGACAAAAAGTACTGAGAAACGGCTCAGTGGTTAAGAACGTGAACTGCCCTCGCTAAGGGCCTGGGTTCAGTTTCCAGCATCCATGTCAGAGGACTCATAATCTCCTGTGACTCCAGCTCTAGAGAATCTTATATCCTCTTCTGACTCCACTGGTACCTGCATTCACATGTGCACACACACACACACACACACACACAATTGTAAAAAGTAAGTGCTTAGAGATCTGTGTGTGGACATAGTAGGAAAAGCATGGAAATGCAGGCCTCCATCTATAAGGAGGAGGACTCAACAATCAAACACATTGCTTAAGAAAGAATGAAGAACCAGGCAAGGTGGCGCATGCCTTTAATCCTGCACTTGGGAGACAGAGGCAGGTGGACCTCCATGAGTTCGATACCAGCCTGATCTATAGAGTTGAGTTTCGGGCCAACCAGGGATGTGAAGTGAGAGCCTGTTTGAGTGTGTGTGTGGGGGGGGGGGGTAAAGGGGTAATGGAGTATCAATTGCCAAGAATATTAAAGAAGAAAAGTGCAACACAGAATAAAATGTGTGAGGTGGGTCATACTTTCTATTTCTCAGTGCTGCAGATTGAGCAGCAAGCCTTTTGGTGTTAGGCAAGCATTCTATCACAGGAGCAGCCCTATGCATGTACATCTTTGTACAATCCCATAACTCAAAAAAAAAACTATTTATTTTATTTTCTCCAAATCTAGAATTTGGTAGGTATCTGGGTGACTGGAAAACTTTTCACTATTTGTATATATATTTTTTCATCCTTTGATTTTACTTTGTGAATGTAACTAACTCTGTGTGTGTGTGTGTGTGTGTGTGTGTGTGTGTGTGTGTGTGTGTATGCATGTTAGGTAGGTATGTATTTGTAAACTTGGGTGTTGTTCCTCGGCCATCTATCAGTTTTTTTTCATTCTTTTTTTTTTTTTTCTTTCTCTTTCAGGCAAGGTCTCTTCTTCAGGGAAACAACAAATGGCAGCTGGTGAGTGTGCAGCAGGAGGGCTTGGAGGATGGGGTGGGGTGGGGATGAGTGGGTTAGGAGGCCACTGGGCTTGTGGAGGCAAAGCCAGAGAGAAGGAGTGGAGCTGGGTTGCCTGGTCAAGGACATGAAGAACAAGTCCCTGGAGGGATCTGCCTGTTCTCCCTGCCCATCAAGGAACCTGAGATTATTGACTTCTTCCTGGGAGCATCCCGAAAAGATGAGGTTCTAAAGATCCTGCCAGGGCACAGGCAGACTCAGGCTGGCCAGTGGACCAGGTTCAAGGCTTTTGTGGCTATTGAGGACTACAGTGGTCATGTTGGTCTTGGTGTGAGGTGCTCCAAGGAGGTAGCTACTGTCATCCAAGGGGCCATCATCTTCATTAAACTTTCCATCATTGGAGAGGCTACTGGGGGAACAAGTTTGGCAAATCCCACACTGTTGCGTGCAAGGTGACAGGCTGCTGTGGCTCTGTGCTGGTGCGCCTCATCCCTACCCCTAGAGACCCTGGCATCATCTCTGCTCCTGGGCCCAAGAAGCTGCTGCTGCTGGCCAGTATTGATGACTGCTACACATCAGCCAGGGGCTGCTACCCTGGGCAACTTTGCCAAGGCCACCTTTGATGCCATCTCCAAGACCCACGGCTACTCAACCCCAACCTCTGGAAAGAGACTGTGTTCACCAAGTCTCCTTATCAGGAATTCACTGACCATCTTGTGAAAACCCACACCAGAGTTTCTGTTCGGAGGACTCAGGCTCCAGCTGTGACCACCACATAAGGATTTTTGTACAAGAAAAAGAAAGTGAATTAACTCTCTCTCTCTCTCTCTCTCTCTCTCTCTGTCTTTCTTTAAAAAAAAAAACAACCCAAAAACCAAAACAAAAAAACACCACAATTGAGCTGGACTCTTAAAATAGTCTGGACCCACTCACCTGTTTCTGACTCTCTAGAGCTAAGAGTACCAGTGAGTGTGTCCATGACAGGCTTCTTTTAAACAGGTTCTGGGGATTGAACCCAGGTCCTTGGGCTTGCAAGTCAAGTGCTTTACCAACCAAACTTTTACTCCATCCTCTGAATGTGTAACTTAGAAAAACTAAAATCAGGCCTGGGGAGATGGCCCACTGGGTAAAGTGCTTGCTCTGCAAACATGAGGCCCTGAGTTTGGATGTCTGTATCCCCACCTCTGAGAAGGTGGACAACAGGTAAATCCCCAGGCCTTGCTCATCCACCAGTCTCGCCAAAATGGAGCAAACTATGGGTTCAGGGAGACACCTTGTCTCAGAAAACAAGGTGCAAAAATGATTAAGGAAGATATCCTCACATCAGCCTCTCAACAGGCACCCACACAGTTGAGTGCATCTGCACTCATGTGTGCACATACTTGCATATCACACACACACACACACACACACACACACACACACTTACTTAAATAAATGGATCAAAGCTATAAGTAAATGGATTGAAACTATACAGAACACTCATGCCACAGAGTAAGCACGTAATAAATGTCAGTAGTTACTTAAAAATTTAACTTAATTATAATGTTTACATCCCATTGAAATAAAGGTAACCTGAAAAAGTTCTCAATTATCCCTGAAATAACATTTCTTTTTTCTTTTTTGGTTTTTCGAGGACCGAACCCAGGGCCTTGTGCTTGCTAGGCAAGTGCTCTACCACTGAGCTAAATCCCCTATGGGGTTTTCCTATGTAACAGTCCTGGCTGTTCTGGAACTCGTCTTGCAGACCAGGCTGGCCTGGAACTCCCAGAGATCCACCTGCCACCATTGCCTGGCAAAATAAATGTTTTTAAAAATGTCTTTGTGACACTTGTTATTGGTCATTACTATATATGATGCAGGTTTTTACATGATCTATTTAGTCCCCAAATAACTGTGTGATATGATCTTATTATTCCACTTCATTTATTAGAGTACCGAGGTTTAGAGAGGTTTAAAAAGTTGTCCAATGCAATGTTAAAGCCGATGCACCATGTACTGGGAGGACAGAATCGAGCAGCCTTCACTTGGTGTGCATGGTGATCGACATGGAGTCTAGCGCTTCACACATGCTGGGCAAGGGCTCGACAACTGGACTACACGACCAGGACAAATCTAACAGTCTTCAAAGAGTTAAGTGTTTGCAAACACTCACCACCGTGGTGGGTCATAGTGTGCATATCTGGAACCTTGCACTCAGAGGCAGAGGCAGGAAGGCAAAGGGTTGAAAGCCAGCCAAATGTGTGCCAACGTTCTGAGACTCATACCAAATTTGTCTTATCGTTATGTGTTTTGGCTTTGATCTGATGCAACGAATTGATTGGGCTTTTATACATTGATATTTTTATAACTACAGGATAGAAAGTGAAAATGACAACAAAATTCTTTCTACTCCATTTGCAGAGTGAGAGCTAATGTCAATCTGTGTTATCAGAGGCTTTTTTTTTTTTTTTTTTTTGAGACAGGGTTTCTCTGTGTAGCTTTGGAGCCTGTCCGGGAAGTCGCTCTGTAGACCAGATCCCCCTGCCTCTGCCTCCCAAGTGCTAGAATTAAAGGCGTGTACCACCACCGCCCGGCTTATCAGAGACTTCTTTAACTGTGGGCAAAAACTGAAGTCAAGAGAAACAAAGATATGGGGGCTGTAGAGATGATGCAGTGGTTGAGAGCTCATACTGCTCTTCCAGAGGACTAGTTCAAGTCTCAGAACCCACGTTAGCAGCTCCCAACTGCTTTAACTCCAGATACAGGAGAGTCCAACACCTCTGGCTTCCTCAGACATCTGCACACACGTGCCCATACCTACCTACACACACACACACACACACACACACACACACACACACACACACACGCACGCACGCACGCACGCACGCACGCGTGCACATGCTCACACACACACTTACTTAAAAATAATTAAAATAAATCTTTAAAAAAGAAACAAGAAACGCAGCTATGCAAGCCACAGGTCCTGGTGTCTCTGAGAGCATCGGCTATACCAAGCAGAGGAGCTTAAGCAGACAGGCAGTCTATTAAGTCTTATTGATTGACAAGTGTTCTGTGGACATGCTAAGGATTTAGTATTTTCTCCCAGAAGCAACAGTAAGCCATTAAAAGATGTGTTCATTTATTTATTCAGCTATATGGTTGGATGTGGTTTACATTTAGTCTTTCATATGCTAGGCAAGTGCTCTGTCATATTGTAGAGCTTCGTGGACCAAAATAAAAAATCCTTTATGACTTATAGTAAGACCAATTATATCGTTTAAACTTTAGAGGGCTGGGGAGAGTTGGTAGAGTGTGTACCTTTCATGTACAAGGGCCTAGGTTCAATTGCCAATACCAGAAAAACAGAAAGAAAGAAAAAGGAAGACAAGATTACTTCAGGCTAATGCATTTATTTCACCTTGGAAATCCTAATGTCAATAAGTCTATCACTGAACTGGTTTTTATCAAATAAGGATAAACATATGTGAAAACAATTAAAATTAATTTTAGCTATCACTCCAGAGAAAAGAAAATAATCTCATTGCTCCTCAGAAAAAATTTGCTATTCCATATACATAAGCCTCCAAGTGGCTAAAGGCTGCCTCTTTCTGTATTACACCTCAGCCCCTGGATGAAGAACCTTATGGGTTCAAGTGCAAGTGCATCTGTCTGAGCAGAGTTGATTGCAATGGAGACTCTGCTGCCCCCTGGTGGCACCCGCTGCCTTTCACAGATTCTCTGTTGTAGCTCAGAAGATCTGCGAGATTGCTAGCCCATCCTGCCTCCTCTGGTGAAGACCGCTCCATCTCTGCAGGACTGCACACAATGCCTCCTTGCAGCATGCAACTATATGTGCCCGTACCCACTTAATAATGAACCCCCTTTGTAGGTACAGTTTTACAACCAAAGCCTGACAGTACACGTAGGAATTGGAACTTCCTCTCTCATCTTCAGGGTCCTTTTTAACTTGTTCCCTTTGAGAAAGTGATTGGGTACTATTTCAAATTTGCCTGGTAGGGACTTCAGTGATCCGTAGCCTATGCCCATGTAAAAACATTAACTTAGACATGTCTGAAAATACATTTATTTGTTTGTAACTCACTTTAGATTTCATTTGGGGTGGTTGTTTTCTTTCTCTGTCCCTCCCTCCTTCTCTTCCCCCATCCTTCCTTTCTTCCTTCCCTCTCACTACTCTCCTCTTCCTTCCTCCTCTTCCCCATTTCGTTGTTATTTGAGACTATGTAGTCCAGTTTGGCTTTGAATTCACAGTTTTACTTCCTCAGCCTCCCAAGAATTGAGATTACAGTACTAATTTCAAATTGTCTCTTCCGAAGGACTGGTAATTTGATCCTTGTCGACCTACGGAATCCCTCTTTTTTTCTAGCTGAGGTCAGATCTAACTGTCAGAAGGTCTCAGACAGTGGCAAGGTTTTGGGTTTGGGGCCTCTGCCTCTCAATGCCATCTAGGCACACAAGCACCCAGCTCATCAGTTGAACTCAGTCATCTGTACTCACGGTCTTCTGCCGAGTCCAGAGTTCCCTTGTGCAAACTCTCTTGAGTTGGGGGTTGTTTTCTCTTCCTTTCCCCTGATGGGAGGATCTTACTACACATTAGCGTGGTCTCAAATTTCTAATTTTTTTTTTACCTTAGCCTCCTGAGTGCTGGGCTAACAGGTGTGTGTCTCCACACCTGGCTTTTCTTTGTCCTAAACACTTGAGTACATAGGACATGTTGGGAGCCTGTCTACTTCCCAGCTTCTTGCTCCCTGCATGAGCCAAAGCTTGCTTTCTGTGGCCTACAGCCCAGCTTTGGCTGTTTAGGCACTAGCATGCCTGAACTCTCTCCTCTTAAATCTCGTTAGCTTAGCTGGGCAGTGGTAGCGCATGCCTTTAATTCCAGCACTCGGGAGGCAGAGCCAGGTGGATCTCTGTGAGTTCAAGGCCAGCCTGGTCTACAGTTTGAGATCCAGGACAGGCACCAAAACTACACAGAGAAACGCTGCCTCGAAAAACAAAACAAAACAAAACAAAATCTCATTAGCTTATTTATCTGTGGGTGCTCATAGGTTCCCAGAGATATGATGGCTAATATGATAATCAATCAACCAATCTCCCCCACCCCTGTGAAGAGGCAAGCTGCCTTGCTTTTCCTCATAGTCTCTTCTGTCACTCATAATCCCTCCTTTTCTAGAACAAGAATGGACATTTCTTGTGGATTTAGCTGGTCTTTCTATATAGCTCTAGATGGCCTGGAGCTCATTATGTAGAGCAAGCTAGGCTCATACTCACAGAGATCGACCTGCTTCTGCCTCCTGAGTGCTGGATTATGGTTATGAACTATCATGCTCCATTTTATTTATTTATTTATTTATTTATTTATTTATTTATTTATTTATTTGGAGAAAAGAAAACCCTAGTCTTATAAAAGATAGGTTTGGAGCTGGGCAGTGGTAGCACATGCCTTTGATCCCAGCACTTGGATGGTAGAGGCAGATGGATCTCTGAGATCAAGGCCAGCCTGATCTACAGAGTGAGTTACAGGGAAGCCAGGGCTACACAGAGAAACCGTGTCTTACAAACAAACAAACAAACAAGAAACCGAAGTGCTTTTGTTGTTGTTATTTTTCAACTCTTACTATTGCCAAAAATGTTTTTCCATTCTTAAAAAACCAAGTCTTCTGCAACACCAAGGCCTGTAAGACATCTCTGCTCTTGAAGTGATGAACATGGAACGCTGAGCTGCTTGTTTGGGATGGAGCCATGTGCAGTGAGAACTAAAAGGAGCCTGGGGTGGGATGTATTACTGTCGTCCTCTCATGCATATGAAAAGCAGACAGGATAAAATAACACAGGTAGTGCTCTCACACAATGCTCCCCCTCTGTCTAGGTGAAACCAGGTCCTCGGCCTTAAGAAGCAGCTCTCTGCTCCGTTCCTTGCTGAGATGTCAAAGAAGCCCTGTCCTGAGTAAGCAGACTGTTGGAGGAGCCAACGGTCTCTAAGAGGCTCGTCTTGTCACTCGAGATCTGGTTTTGAGTGGTGTCAGGGCTACAGAGTTGACTTTGCTGCTCTTCCAGAGGACCAGAGTTTAGCTCCCAGGACCTACATAAGCAGGATCACAACTGCCTATGACTCCAGATCCAGGGGAGCTGACATCCTCTGTGGTCCCCTGTGGGCACCCGAATTCACACGCACAAACTCACACACAGAAACAGACACATAGTTTTTTTTTTTTTTTTTTTTT
>CABHPH010147676.1:0-24736 GCA_902168325.1 Peromyscus nudipes | reverse complement strand
CTTTCTTTCTTTCTTTCTTTCTTTCTTTCTTTCTTTCTTTCTTTCTTTCTTTCTTCTCCTTTTTTGTACTGGCATAAGCTAAATCCACCATGCAGTGTACTGCATGACTTGGAGATGCCACTGTGTACTGTGGTAGGAATCCACCATGCTGCTTAGCTTATGGTGGCTGGTGGCCAGCTCCATCTCACAGGGAGCTGTTTGTTGGGAGATGAGTCTCTACACTGCTACTGGCATGAGACTGTGAGACTAGGAAGCCTAGTATGGCTCCGTTTCTGTGCATTCAGAATCTCTAAACTCTTTTAGATCTATGTGGATCAATGGCCAAGGGTGAGCTCCAAATGTAGTTAGATGTTTCTCTTTTCCTGCCTGGCCCTGCAGTCAGGATGAATCTCTCCCACCCATGTCCCACAACCACTTGGCATCGAGTAAACACACAAAGGCTTGTATTAATTATAACTGCTCGGCCATTAGCTCAGGCTTATTACTTACTAGCTCTTACACTCAAATTAACTCATAATTCTTATCTATGTTTAGCCACGTCTGCTTGCTCTGTCTATACTTCCTGCCTGGCTGCTGGCCAATCAGCATTTTATTAAACCAGTGTACAAGAGCACTATCCCACAGCAGTTACTTTGTATAGAGAATGGTACGGAGGGAGAATATAATGACACTCTATGTCAGAAAGGGAAAAAAATAGAGTTATACAGGTAAATGTGCTGTGGGATGCCTTTCTGTGTGCTGTGAATATGTGTTACTCCCACTGCCTAATAAATAAAGCTGCACTGCCCTATGACAGGGCAGGATGGAGCCAGTCGGGAAAGTCCAAGAGAGATAGTGAGAGGAGAAAGGAGAGTGGGGGGAGACGCCAGACCACCATCCAAGAAGCAACATGTAATGGGATGCAGGTAAAGTCATGGAACATGTGGTGATACATAGATTAAAAGTTATGGGTTAAGTTAAGTTATGAGTTAGCTAATAAGAAGCCTGAGCCATATGCCATATAATTTATAATTAATATTAATTCTCCAAGTAATTATTTTATGGATAGCTGCAGGACCATGGTCTGGGTGGGACCAGAGAAACTTACAGCTACCCAAATGGGATAATTTGAACCGGTAGATCTCTTAAGGGCTATAGCTGTGTATGAAATAGAAGCAGTACCTACTTGTTAGACACACCAATCACATGTAAAAGTTCTCAACTATCACCAAACATGTGCTTGATGTTCTTTAAATTAATCAGTTGAAACAATTACTAACAGGTTTTAATATAGGTTGTGTTTATGTGCTTTGATCTTACTTGAACTGGGTGGACTGCATTCACAGGAACTATGGTAGTTATAGTATTATATAATGTGCTCTTACGAGACCTGTCATGTATACATTCAATGGCTAACCAGAGTTGTTTTGTTGCTCATTGTGGGGCTCCAGATCTCATTAAAGACAAACACAATAAAACACAAATAAAGGATTTAGACTACTAGGAAATCTCTTCTCATAGGCTATTGACAGTTTTTCAACAAATTTTAATCTATCGAACTTCAAATAAATTCTAATGTGTAGTTTTTCAAAAGTCATCTGAAGATGACTCTCCCATTGGTCAATGTCAATGTCCTCCTTACTGGCGTCATATTAAAAAAACCTCTTCTCAGATATTTGGAACATCCTCACCCTGAACAGTTCTACCATAGTCCTATGAATGATCACTGGTTTGTGATAACATTCTTTTCCTTATCACTATCTACTTGGTGCACAGATACAACTTTGCTTGAATTCCACTGTCAAAACTTGAATATGAGACTCGTTGAGCTGGCTTTTCTAGTCTCTTGTCCAGTGTTTCCAACTAGGATGGCTGAGTGGATCAGCTTTACCTCCCATGCTGCTCAGTTTCTCCTTTTAATCTGAAGAGCAGCAGTTTGGGAGTGAAACCATGACTAGGGTGTTATGTTTTATTGACTTGTTTGCTATGTTTGGTAAATGAAGATTGCATTTTATAGGACTTGAAAGCTAAATGAATATGAAAATTGAGCACCAAATTGTACTCTCATTTTGTTTAGTCTGCTCTGAGAACATTGTGAAATTACAGCAGGAGGCGTTTTAGAATTGCACAGACTCTAAAGCATGTGTGTGGCAGACCATAGGGCCCATTGTACTTCAGCACTGAATTCTGAGCCTCTAACATGGAGCCTGTGGTATGTTTGTGCTCACACAGAAAGCAAACTTTTTTTTCACTCCTATCTTTTCTACGTTGTTTGTTTTCTTCATTATTTTATTGTACAGCCAAACATCTATGAGCTTATCAAGTTTCACATGAAAAATAGAGCTGCCCCTGAATGCTGCTCAAGGTCACAGAAATGACTTCCTGCATGGGTGATACTGCTGACCCGGGACATTGGGGTGATTTCAGATCTGGGTCTGCTTTCAGTGTCGCCACCAATAGCTGAAGCTTACTTTTCAGGAAGACTTCATTCATATTGGTCCTTGTTTAGCACAGGCCTTTAATGTTGGACTCCACTCCTTTATGGACAAAGGACAGAAACTTCAAAACACTTTCAAATCTAAGTGTCAGAAGATGCTTTCTTATTTACCAAAGCACTCAAGAGATACATGTGGAACAAGACATGTGCCAGCGCTTACATTAGGACCCGGAACTGGCAGGAAAGACTCGATCTCTGTCCCCGAGAAGCTTGAAATACAGTTGGGAGGCAGTAGGACACTCAGACAGCTTCCTGAGCCGCCTCTCAGAGAGCTTGATGAGAGGAATGAATAGTGTGCTCTGGGAGTCAGGAGAAGGGAGGAGGGGTGTTGCCTGGGGCTGGGGAAGTGTGTTTGTTTTGCTGGTGAGATACTCTTTCCTCACTGGCAGCCCTGAGGACAATTTTTACACATACTCATTTGGCATAATAATATTTGTAAAATATTTTACTGTCCTCAGATCATAAGGGAAGGGATTCATATGGCATAGCAGGACACGCAGCACCAGCCTAACACTGGATTAAGACTTGCAGAGACTTTGCAGGCATTGCTGTGAGAGGACCTAGAAAGATTCTAAGTACTTGTGACAATGGATGCAAATGACGGAAACTTGCCAGACAAACAAATCCAGGACCATCTTCTCCACTGTCAGCGTTAGAAAAGATATCTTCATTTCTTCCTTCTCTCTCCTTTGCCTTCTACTCCCTCCTCTCATCTTCAAGCAGTATTTTATATATTTGCCATGTGTTAGACTTAGGTGTGGGTTGCTCAAACAGTCTAGCTGGGGAGACAGAAAGAAACAAATCAACTAATCACTAAGCACAGGCCACAGCAGAATGACAATAGGCTGGTGGTGCTTGACAAACCTAGGAATTCCAGCTTCACTGGAATTTTGAAATTTCTCTTCACCTTTGAGAGCGGAGATAGGTGGATGGGTTCTGGAAGGACGCACTGTCAAATATCGATTTCATGGGTTAGATCTGGCTGGTCACCTACAGCAGCATTCCTTATCTGTAGTTTTGCCTTCTACGGCTTCAGTCACTCGTGTTCAGGAAGAGCGAGCATGGTACAATAAGCTATTTTAAGAGAGACTATGTTCATGTATTTTTTTTAATTAAAATATAATTACACCATTCCTCCCTTCCTTCGTCTGTCACCAAACATTCCATGTCCCCTTCTGCCAACCCTTCCTATGCCTTCTTGCCCCATCTCCCACTTAAATTTATTGCTTCTTTTTCTTTGATTGTAACTGGTGTGTACACACACACACACACACACACACACACACACACACACTCACATACACTCACACACACATACCTGCTGAGCCTGTTTTATTGTTTGTGTATATATGATTTCAAGGCTGACCACTTTGTATCAGACAACTAATTAGGGGCTCAACCCTGGGAGAGGCTCATTCTGCCTCTTAGTAGCCATTAGTTGCTTGTAGTTCTTTGTCTAGGGATGGAATTGCATGAGATTTCTAACCCTTCTGTGTTAGCATGTCTATCGATATTGTCAGTGTTTGACTCTTCTTTAGGCAGCCATTTCTAAGAGACACAGTCTCACAGATGACTTCCTGGTCTTCTGGACCTTGCAATCTTTCTGGTCCCTCTTCCATGATGTTCCCTGAGCCTAAATTATATGCAGTGCATATTAAGTATATGTGTATGAGAAAGCCTCCAGGAAACATATCATTTTATATTTATCTAAAGTCATGCACAATATACATAAATATATGTAGACAGACATGTATATTATTGAATGTTATGCCAGTTGGGATGGCAATGAAGGAGCTGTGTTGTAGATGTATCTGTTGGGTGTGGGCTGCCCATCATCTGTTTATCTCTGCTTTGTGTTTAGTTATGGTTTTTCTCTAAAGGTCTCCATCTGCTGTAAAAAGAAGTTTCTTTGATAAAGGGTGATAGCTACACTTATCTCTGGGTATAGGAATAATTTTTATAATGTAGTTAGGAATTATGCTGGTCTAGTAAAGTGGCAGTGGTATATTCTTTTCTAAGATTCATGACCTCATTAGCCCTGGGAAGCTAGTCCCAGGCACGATTTCTTTCCTGTTGAGTGGACCTCAAGTACAATTAGACAGTTATCATCAGGATATGAGTGCCATGATTACACCTTTAGGGGTATCTTGCCAATATGATCAGCATTGTAGTTCATAGGTGTCCTAGCTGGATAGGACTATTGATTACTTCCCTTCTTGGAAACTTGCATGACACTTTCTGGAGCTCTGGAAACTAGACTGCAGGAAGGAGACTTTCAGGTTAGATCCATCTGGGAACATATGAATCTTGTGACCTAGGATACTATATTTTCAGCAATAGTGGCTTACCTTCAACCTCTGAGAGAATACCAAAGGCAACACCAATAGCCTATATTGTATGTGTGTGTTATATAATTTTAAGTAAATATAAAAAACATGATGCCTTGAGGCTTTATCAAACAACATTGGTGATATTTGCCCCCTTTCCCTTGGTCACCTCAATCCCCCTCCCAGCTAGAGCTACCTCCCACTTTTTCCCACTTTCCACATCATATCACCTGGATCCTGCTATTACCACAGTGCTGCTTAGTTTTTGTAAACTTGACCATAACTAGAGTCCTCTGGGAAGATGGGGCCTCTTAAGAAAATGCCTCCATCGGATTGGAAGTATTAGGTAAACTTGTGGGTTTTTTCTTTATTAATGATTAATATAGAAGACCCCAATCCACTGTATGTAGCACCATACCTGGCAGATGATCCTGGGTTCTATAAAAAAAAAATGCAAACTTAGTAAGGTGTGGTGTGCAAGCTATCAAACAGCATTCTTTGGTTTCTCTCTGGTCTCTGGGTCAGTTCTTTTTTTCGTGTTTCTGTCTTGAGTATCTGCCCTGACTTCCCCTCTCATGATGGAAGATGAAATAAACCTTTTCCTCCCAAGTTGCTGTTGGCTAGTATTTTTCACAGTAATAGAAACCTGAGATAATAGCATATTGTTATAATTGTTCTGTTTTAACTTTAGCTACTGTTGATAATTTGCTGTACCTAATTTATTATACCTTTTTATGGTTTAAAAATCTTGTTTGTTTTGCTTTAAAAAATGCTTATTTGCCGGGCGTTGGTGGCGCACGCCTTTAATCCCAGCACTCGGGAGGCAGAGCCAGGCGGATCTCTGTGAGTTCGAGGCCAGCCTGGGCTACCAAGTGAGCTCCAGGAAAGGCGCAAAGCTACACAGAGAAACCCTGTCTCGAAAAACCAAAAAAAAAAAAAATGCTTATTTACTGGGTGTCTCCGTGTGTATACCCTTGTGTGGAGTCAGAAGACATCCCATGGGAGTCTCCTACTATGTTGTTCCTGGGATCAATTTCACATCCTCAGAATGGGCAGCAACTGCCTCTACCTGCTAAACCATTTTGTTGGCTCCATTTTGTTTGTTTGTTTTGTTTTTGTTTTTTTAAAAGCCTTTTGGAGCAAGAGTCTACGATGTTTTTATTCAGAGGTTGGATTAGTTATGTTCTAAAGAGTGAAATTCACAGATAAAAATGTTCCAAACTTCCAACAAACTCTCTTCTTACATATTGGTAAAAATGAGAATCTCTGTGGAATCTGGTAGTTAGTGAACTCATTTGGCTAGTTGTTCTCTTCCATGACAGTTGGTTTTCCTCTGTCTCATGTGACTCCATGTATTCATGAAAAGCTTAGAATTGAGTCAAGAACTCCAAGAATTTCTATGTAATTTTCTTTGAATAGATTTTCTCCCTTGTTCAGTGTTTAACAACTCTAGCTACAGCTGCACCACGAGTTCTGGTTTTGTCTTTAGCTTGGTGACTGCCATTTTCTACTTGAGTTTCCTTAGGTAAGGTCTGGAGAGTGTCTCAACTTACAGATAAGGGTTAAAAAGAACTCATCATATCTTGGGGGAAAAAATTTCCTACTGGTTTCCAATATATAAAAACATTTGCTTTATACTTTTTCTAGTATTTGGTAGCAGGACTGCCTAGTCTCATGGCCAGAAGTAGGTCATTTACTTATGTGATACTTCATGTAACTGTTCACGCATCAAGTTTCTCTTGGTTGACACTTTCTTTCACACAATAATTTGTTTGTGAAGTTCCTCTGTATTTTTCCATGCAGTAGAAGATTGTTCTTTTATTACTTTATAGTATGAAATTGTGTGAACAAACTATAGTTCTTTAGCCTGTGATAAAGGGTATTTTTTGTTTGTTTTTCTGTGAAACAGGATCTTACTATGTAGCCAAGGATACCCTTGAACTAGTGAACCTCTTTCAGTGCAGGCTGGCTTTGACCTAGTGGTCTCAGCTTCTCAAGTGCTAAGGTTACAGGCATGGACTGTTCTGGTTTCCTGCTACTCTTGATAGGCTAGCTATGGGCTTGACCTTAGAATCAGGAAAGGAAACAAAGCATTTGGTAAATGATATGTCCAATGTATTTCCAAATGCTAGGCACTGCTCCAATAGCGTTGCATATATTAACTTAATAAGTAGTACAAACTAGCACCAACTACCTTATAAAGAAAGGGATGCTAGTGTCATTATCTCAGTTCCAAGCTAAGTACAAGGCAATATCAAGTTCCTGTGAGTCATGGCTAGTTTTATGTTACTTTGATATTAGCTAGATTAATTTGGGAAGAGGGACTCTCGATTAAGAAAATGTTTCCATAAGATTTGACTATAGGGCATTTTCTTAATTAGTGATTGAAGGATGAAGGCCCAGCCCATTGTGGATGGTGCCTTCTCTAGGCTGATGATCTTGGGGTAAGTAAGAAAGCAGGCTGAGCAAGCCAGTGAGCAGTGTTCCTCCATGGCCTCTGCATTAGCTCTACCTCAGGTTTCTACTTGAGTTTCTGCTCTGACGTCTCTGGATGATGGACTACAAGCTATAAGATGAAAGAAACCCCTTTCTCCCAAGTTTCTTTTGGTAGTGAAGTTTTATGACAGCAATAGAAACTCTAAGACACTAGATCAAAGACACATTGAAATTGCACAAACTTGATGTCTACAGGTAGAGTATATCATGTCACCAGTCAGTGAACAAACTACTGAACTTACTTTCATTTAACTGTTACCACAGCTAGGAGCTGTCTCCACTTTAGAGTTAAACATACAGAGGAGAGAAAGTTTGTCCAGAGAGGAGTCATTTCATCATTCTAATGTGTTCCCTACATTTACATCTTCTGAGCATGCTTTTAAATGTGTTTTAAAATAAATTTATGTGTACAAATGGTTTCAAAGTATAAAAAACAGGAAAGATAAAAGTGAGAAGAGAGAGAGAGACAGAGAGAGAAAGAGACAGAGAGAGAGAGACAGAGAGAGAGAGAGAGAGAGAGAGAGAGAGAGAATTGTTTTTCTTTGTTTGATGAGGGAAAATGCTCTTATAAGTGAAGGTGGTACTCAGAACAAGAAGCTAGGAGCCTGATGTTAGCACAGTCCACAGATCAAGTCTGATTTTCTAATGGCTTCTCAATACTCTAAAAGTTATGAACTACCAGAGAGAGACAGCTAGCTCTCTTTTCAGTAGACAAAAGGATAATTAACTAAAAAGGACCAAGAAAGCTCTGTGATTCCATGAAGATCAGTTCTCAGATCAAAGAAAATGGCTGGACATCAGAAAACTATGGGTTAATGGTGGGACTTCCCATCGGAGTGTATTAACATCATATCATGCAGGTCTAGTGCATCTGGAAGCCCCATTCTGATGAAGGGAATAAGACTGAATCTGTAAGAATGTATTCAGTCATATTCACAATGTATGTGTGAGAAACTTTTGAGTAGGATATCAGATTTTGGGAGAAATTCTTAGCCATTAGCTGAGAAAATTGATGTCTGGTTGCTTTCTGAAATCTTTCTATTCATCCTATGGTGCAAACATTTGTACTCCAGCATTCTACCTCTGAAAACCTTGTCATGGAATTTACTAAAAAGAAGAGATACATTGCTCAGAAATGAGTGTGAAACTACTTAGTCTGTAAGGGAAGACAGACCAACATTTGTTCTCCTGGGGCTATAAAGCAATCTCACCTCAAGCATTGCAATAGCCTCAGCTGCATGAGAATGAGAATGGTGATGCTCCTGTACATAAATCTTGGCTTTTCCAAGGTGGAAGATGGAGACTAGTTCTGCATTTCTTTCAAGTTTAAAAACCAAATACTTGTCTCTACTAAGCCCAGAGCCCACTTTGCCATTCCGATCCTTATTTATTTATTTTTATTTAAAGACATCCTTTCCTTCAAAGCAACATCTTTGTCACACCATGCTGCTAGTGTAGAGTCCATCCCAAGCATACTGTGGTGCCTGCCAGGTGAGCAGATGTCAGACATTCCGTCATAGTAGAAATGGTGATGCCTTTCCAGGCTCTTTAATGTCCAGTTGTTGATGCCCCCCCCCCTCCAACTGCAGTACAGCTGCTTTATAACATTGTTGAAGTTGTTAGAGAAGCAAAGTTCTTTAAACCATTTGACCTATTTATATCTCTAATTCACGACAGACTGATTGCTAAGTCATCACAAACAGAGGCAAACTGAGTAAGACAAGCTTCTTTTATTGATTTAAATAATATAGGAGAAAGAAATACCAATGATCTACAACTTTGAAATTGAGCTTGGTAGATGAGTCAGATATTTTGATTTGTAAGGATGCCCTTTAGACTTTCTAAGCTCTATCACATATCCTTTCCCAGAATACTAAAAAGAAAAAGTTCCAAACTTTGAGAATCCACTTGAGAACTGAGATTTGTTTATAACTGGGGTGGCGGGGGGGGGGGGGGGGGGACTCAGGCTCTGTGATACACAGGACACTTGGGTAATATTAGTATAGAGCTTCAGACATTTTCATATTTCTACTGTTGTCCCAAGAACCCTAAACCACATCTCATGGTGGAAGAAATGTTCTAAATTATTACTCTGGTGTAGCAGGGGACAAGTGAGAGAGCCAGGAGTCAGAAAACTTAAACTCCAGTCTAAGTCCTTCACAACTTGTTAGATGTCAGACAGTCCATTGCTATCTCTGATTCTCAGTGCCTTCTCTGTAAATTAAAGCCAAAGTACTGGATGATCTCTTGTCACAGAGAACTCAAGTTAGGTATTTGAGAATCCTGAATGGAGAAGAATTATGGAATCAATGCTGGTGATCAATTTTTCATATTCCACTAGGAAGTGAAGTGAAATTCAATTTTGTCAACATTAAAATGGATATATATGTGTGTTTGTGTGCAAGGGCATTGTGTGTGTGTGTGTATATATATATATATATATATCTACAATTGTATACATTTGTGTATATATATAATATATAAATACATATATAATGCCATTGCACACACACACACATATATATATATACATACACACACACACACACACACACTTATATATATAGTACCTACTAGATACCCAACACTGTACTATTATTTAAACATATCCAAACATAATATTGAAAATGAGGTTCTTTGTATCTTGAACCTTAAAGTTCTTATTAATAAAATAAAACTCAGAGCTAGGTATTGGGGTGAATGCTGGAAGATCAGAGAAGCAGAATAAGCCAGAGCCCCCTAACCTTGCCAATTCCTCAGCTGATCCTGTTTCCTCAGATTGGAAGTCTCTGAGGAGTCCTCATCCAGAATGGATTTCAGCTAAACTGCTGCTAGAAGCCTAAAAGCTTAACCAGCTTAGTTCCTGGTTTTCATGCCTTATACACCTTTCTGCTTTCTGCCATTACTTCCTGGGATTAAAGGCGTGAGTCACCATGCCTGGTTGTTTCCAGTGTGGCTTTGAACTCACAGAGATCCGGATGGATCTCTGCCTCCAGAAGGCTAGGATTAAAGGTGTGAGTGCCACCATTTTCTGGCCTCTATGTCTGTCTAGTGGCTGTTCTGTTCTCTGACCCCAGATAAATTTATTAGGGTGCACGATATATTAGGGAACACAATATCACCACAGTTCTCAGTTCCATGAGTAACAAGAGTTTATAAACTAGGGAATTCAATAGAAATTGAGGTAAAAAGAATTCAGTTGCTTAATAAATTACAATTATTGTACTCACCCATGAGTGTATACTAGATGTAAACCAAAGGATAATCAGACTATAACCCACAGCTCCAGAGAAGCTAGGAAACAAGGAGAACCCTAAGAGGGACACATAGATTACCTTGGGGAGAGGAAACAGAGGAGATCTCCATGAGTAAACTGAGGAGGAGGAGGGGGCAATAGAGGGGAGAAGGTAGGGGATGAGAATATGAGGGAACGGGATGGTCAAGCTGGGGGAGGGATGGAGTAGGAGAGCAATGAAAGAGATATCTTGATAAAGAGAGACATTATGGGCTTAGGGAGAAACCTGGTGCTAGGGAAATTCCCAGGAATCCACAAGGATGACCCCAGATTAGACAACTAGCAATAATGGAGAGGGTTTCTGAACTGGCCTACCCTGGTAATCCGATTGGTGACTACCCTAACGTCATTATAGAGCCTTCATCTAGTAACTAATGGAAGCAGATGCAGAGATCCACAGCCAAGCACCAGACTGAACTCTGGAAGTCCACTCCACTCGAAGAATGGGAAGAGGGATTATATGAGCAAGGGGCATCAATATCATGATGGGAAAATCTACAGAGACAACTGAATCAAGGCTCTTAGGAACCCATGAACTTTAGACCAACAGCTGTGGAACTTACATGGGACCAGACTAGGCCCTCTGCATACAGGAGACAGCTGTGTAGCTTGGTCTGTTTGAGGGGCCCCTGGCAGTGGGATCAGGATTTATCCCTGGTGCATGAGCTAGCTTTCTGTAGCCAATTACCTATGGTCAGATGCCTTTCTCATCCTGAATGCAGGGGGAGGGGCTTGGTCCTGCCTCAACTGAATATACCAGGCTTTGCTGACTCCCCATGGGAGGCCTTACTTTTTTAAAGGAGGGGATGCTGAAGGGGTTGGGAGGGAGGCTGGGGAGAGGGAACGAAAGAGGGATGAGAGGGGGATCTGTGGTTGATATGTAAAATGAATAAAATTTTTAAATAAAAAAAAGAAAATCAACAATGGAAAAAAATAAAAAAATAAATTACAATTGTTATAAAAACTATGAGAGTAAAGTATACAGTATTTTGAAAGCTTATAGTAAAATTTGGCTACTGAGGTGCATGCTTCCTTGAATTTTGTTATAAATACTCTTATTCCCAGGAAACATGTTTTTCTCATGCACAATTGTTTTAAGAAAGCCAGGAAGTTCACCAGCTCTTCTTTGGAAGGGATCCTTCAGTGCTCACATTCTAAAACATGGCAGGCATGCTGCAATTTTTCTCATACTAAGGACATCTGAAATCAGGCTGGTTTTTTCATTCCCAGACACAGAACATCACGTGAGTGCTGGAATAATTTTGATGCTCTTTGTTCCTGATTGATTTTTCGAAGATGTTTATTTTTAAAAATCATAGAAGACTGAGGTACTGTTGTCCTCCACAACAAAAGGTGAGCTTGCTCATGACCTTAAAAGGTAAGATAGCTTCCTTGTGGTTAACAGGCAGGCAAATGTACTCTCTAGACCAGCAAATGCAACAGCCCTCCACTCCCTTACCTGGAAAAACAGCAGGGCCATGCCATTTAATGCCAAAAGACTTAGGTTCTCTGTCTCAGTGTCTCCCATGACAATTCACTGCACATGCAAGTGACAGTTGGCCCTCTTTTTGTTAGACTACGGCATTATTGTCAATGGCCTGGCAGAGTCTAAGGGAGCTGAAAATGCTGAATTAGAAGATTAAAAAGTGTCAGGTGCTAACCTTCCTGGGAAGCCTGCCTTGAGTTCTCCATGCTGGGCTAATAGCCCTGGCTGCATATGGTACCATGCTCTGAAATGTCCCTCTGCCAGAGTGCTCAGGCTCTACGCCAAGGGACTCCATGAGCATCGCTGCAGCACTTGTTAAACTCAGGCTACTTCCCCAGTGTGTGATTCTGCAGAGCTGTAGTAGGTCTTGCAACCTTGCACTCTGACTTATTCCTAAGAATGCTAACTTATTATTAGCATTCTTAGAGGGGGTACACTTTAAAAGTTAAAAACATATATAATTTTTTAATTTCATCTTTATTGGGATTAAAAAATGACAATATTATACATATTTCAGATATATGAAATAATCTTTGCTCTAATTTCACAATATGAAACAGTCACCATGATCAAACTAAGTGATCCATGTGTCCCTCACAGGGGAACTTTTTGTTATAAGAACATTCATGACCTAGCGTCCTGATAAATTTCAAGCATGAAATTTAATAGCCTTTTTAAAAATTTCTTTTTGGGGACTGGAGACATGGCTCAGTGAATAAGAGAATGTACTACTCTTCCAGAGCACCCGAGTTCGGTTCCAACCACCCACATCGAGTGGCTCACAGCTGCCTGGAATTCCAACTCCAGAGGATTCTACATCATCTTCTGGTTTCTGTGGACACACACACACACACACACACACACACTAAAAGTAATTTTAAAATTTCGGAAATACTATTGTTAAATTAGCAGGTAATGTATGAGGTTTTAATACAACGCTCTTAACTGTACTCACTCTGCTGTGTAGTTGCCATTGCTTCACCCTGGAACTGAAAGTTTATCCCTTTCAGCTGCATCTTTCCATTTCCCCCAACCCCCTGGCCCCTTTCTATACCATGTTTGCATAAATTCAGCTTTCAGTCTATGTGTGAGAACAGGAAGTACATGTTATTGGTGGAAGTATTAAGGCAACTCCACGTAATTAAAAGGGAGGTTTATTTTGTGGGGTAACTTACAAGTAAAAGGATAGGTTACAGGGTCCTGGAGAGGTGAAGCGCAGTCCAGTGGTGTTCTCTGGAGAACTCTGCTCGTTCTACCTTCAGTGTCCAGGATCCAGGAACCAAGAGAGCCGGCACATCGGATCTCAAGTCTTAAGGACTCCTGTCTCTGCCCAGCCTCGTAGGCGTGACAGTTACCAGAAGCCTCAATGGGGGTAGTACTTCCAGGTCAAAGCTGGAACAGCTACCCACTACAACATGTCTTTGTGAATTTGGTTGATTTCATTAGCACTACGCTTTCTGACTCATTCATGTTCCCACAAATGTGACAGCTCTTTCTTTTATGCAACTGAATAATATTCCACAATAGTCAAGAGAATCACATTTTCTTTGTGCCTCCTTTTTCTGACAGACATAGGTACTTGGGTTGCTTCAGCATCTTGACTGTTCGGATTAGTGGTACTGGGGACCACACTCGATGAACAGGCTTTACAGCTTTGTTTTATCATCTAGCTGTTGCTGGTGAGATACTTGGGGGAGATTCTAATGTGGACTTCCTAAAATGAAATTTTACACAGCCTCACCCCCACCCCAAATTAGCCCATGTACTTTTTAAAGTCTTGTTTTCAGCATGTTTGGTTTATTTCTGCTCTAGCATGTGCCTTGGAGAAAGCAAGGCTGTGGCAAACTCGTCTAGACTCCATGTAAAGTGTGTGTTAGATAGTCTGTGTGGTTGAGCTGGGAGTGAGAGATGCGGGATCAAACAAGTGGATAGGACAGACATGTGCCACCAGACACAGGTTAAACCCCCTCTCTCCATCCCTTTTTCCCTTCCTCACTCCCAGTGCAGCCAGTCACATAAAGAAGCAAAAGCAAAAGCAAATTAAAAGTGCTTTTCTTAATTTGGAGAAGTAGCCAGGATTGATTTATTTAGTCTGTTAGTGAACATGAGGAGAGTGTCATGTTATTGTCCCTGCACCACCTTGTTACAAGCTGGCTGCGGTATCTTCATTGGCAGGCTGTGTCCTGCTTACATTTTCTCACAATACCAAACAATATGCAACAGTTCTAAATACTCAATAATTATTTTTGTAATTGTTGAATCAGTTTATAGAACTCAATTAGCCATGACATTCTTGAAACTTATGACAAGCAAAGAACTCAATATCAGATTAGAAGGAAATGTGCAATTTTTTCCTGTAAGATGAGCCAAAAAAAGGGGGGAACATTATTGATGTAATGCAATATCCTTAAATGAAAAATGTGTCCATTGGGAGTACTTTCTGTACTTTGAGACAATGATTCCATAAATTCTATTTTCTTCTTTTCTGGCAGTAGTTCTCTTACTGCTTTGAAATGCAAGGGTTTTACAGAAATTACAAAAGAGAGTTGAGAAGAAAAGCCAAGCTGTCTGCATTACTTGTCTCCTGAAGCTACAGTAACTTGGGAAACTTTCTTTCTGTTGAACTGGGAAACTTCTGTCTGCATAAGGGTGTGTCAGTGATCACAATTCAGTCCACAGAAGCTTAAAAACCTATCAGTCAAAGTGTGGGTGATAGGACTACTTTCTCTCTAAGTGCCATGAGTTGGGAATTTATTTCTTGTGCCACTTAGGAAGAACTTACTATATGGTTTAGTTATCTCATATCAGAGTCTCATAATTGGAAAGGACTTGAAAGATGGCATAGTTAAAACACACATTCAGTGTAGAACTCCTAGAATTCCTCCATGCTTGTTTTCTCTCAGGTGAGAAGCAGCACATTTTTTCAAAAAGAACACAAGAGATACAGTGAGAATAAAATTCTTGTGTTTGTTCTAAAAGACCTTCACTCATATTGTCAAATATTACTATTAGTTTTCTTACCTATATATTTCATTGATGCATTGTTTTAACCATTGTTCTGAGTTGGGGCTAGATATGAGTAATACAGCATATGTAATGGGAAGATGTGGTTTGTTTTTAAAGACTTTATAGTATAGTGGTTAGAAAAATATAAAAAAACATATAATACATAAAGACTGTTTTGATGAGGAGGTATTGAAAGTGTAATGGGTGTCTTTGTAGGAATTCCTGAATCAGTTGTGGGAGCAGAAAAGTTATCATGAAATAGATGATTTTTAATTGCTATTTTATCTCTAGATAAATATGTCTAGCTTATTTAATGGATACATTGCATGGTGGGCAATTTAACAGCATGCACCAAAGCTATGGCATTAGAAACATTGTCTTGTATTATGAGCGTAGGCTGCATGTATGCTTGCATGCATGGGTGAGGGAGGGGATGTTAAGGTAGAGAACTGTATCAGCTTAAAGTATGAGACTGGACACAGAAGTAGGATCAGAGTGTTCAGGGCAGACAAGAGAGAAGATGGAGGTGGCAGGAATGACTGGATTTGGGACTATTTGGAAAGAATAATGATAAGACCTGGGGCTAATAGGCTTTGAAGAAAAAACAGAAACTAGGCAATACCTAGTCCATGTTCATGTCTGTGCTTTGGCCCTTCTAGTGGCCTGGAAGCAATGGCAGTCAGTGAACTTGCTCAACTGTTCAGTACCAAGATTCACACCAAACCCACTAGTCAACTGTTCATTTCACACAGCTCCCTGGCTGGGCTCCTTCGCAAACTGAAGTTTGAGAAGTACCAACTGTGATAGAATCATGGGCTGAGTAAGTGTGTGTCCACTTAGAAGATGCAGGAGCACCCTCAGGGGAGGACTTCTCAGAGTGGGTGAAGACAGAGGATGACTCCAGGATATTAACAAATTTGATAGGCAGGTGTAAGATTCAGTTAAAAAGTCCATTATCTCTGAAGTTCTGGAGCTTAGGAGAGACCCCAGAAAACAACCACCAGGAGGGATGAAGCAGTGACAATGAAGGACAGGAGACTGCCCAAGAATATAAACACATTAGAAGCCAATCTTTTGATATTAATGTTAGATTCCTTGTCATTAAAATATAGATTATTTTCAATTCAGTTTTCCTCAGTTTGGATCATTTTAGAACTTCTCTGGAGTAAGTATAACCCCAGGCAAAGACAGTTCCCAGCAGTCTCACTCTCCTACGCCTGCATGTTACTCCTCCCTTCAGGGTGAGTACATCTGCTGCCTGAAACTAGAGTCTCTCTGTGTCTCTGTCTCTGTCTCTGTCTCTCTCTCTTGCTCGCTCGCACGCGTGCCTTTAACCCAATGGCTTACCTCCTCTCCCCATGCTTGTCATTGCTTTAGTTTAATGTCACCATTTGTTATCTGGAGCACCATCATAGCTTTGCTGGGGGTAGTTAGCTTGTCAATGCCACCAGACTTATCCTTGAAAAATTAGACAAATATTTTAATATAGTACCATAAAATATCTATAGACTAACTTAATTGAACCATTTGGCTATGCTTTTTTTTTTTTTTAAATCAAAGCAAGCTGGTGGTTTATGATTTGAGTTTATTCTAATTGTCCTGCTCCACTTGCCCCTGAGAACGCTGTTGCCCTCACTTGAGTTTCTGGTTGTGCTATGTTAGTTGATCTGTTTCCCTCATCTTTAGGATCTATTCCTCTATTCTGCATTTGCATGGGCTATATTACTCTCCTCTCTTTCCATTCTACTCTGCCATGGTAACTGCATTTACCCTCCAAGGTTCAGAACAAATACTGCCTGCTAGGTTGTGATTCCTCATTGCCTCCAGCTATCAGTAAGATTCTCTCCAAACCCTTGCCAGTTTTAGCCATTTAAACCAATTGAAGACATCTACCAGGATGAATACTGCTTATATGATATGTTTCTTATCCACAGAGCAACTGTAAACAAAATATAAAACCATGAAGTACTGCTAGTGTTCTATTCCATAGACAAGAAAACTGAGATCCAGCACGTAAATATAGCATGCCCAAGAGGTATAGAGTTAATTTGCAGAGCCATAATTCTAGGTCAGATTCATCTAATGCAAACCGCTAAAATCCTAGTACATTTTTGTGTTATTTGTACCATTTCAGTTGTGAAAGAAATTGTGTCCCCATCGAATCCTTGAGAGATGGAGTGCTCATTGTCCTGGCACTTAACAGGGTGCCAACTACTTCCTTGCTAAGTGATTTGCTGATCAAGTACACTATAGTCTAATTCAAGATAGTGAGGCATCTCATTTGAAAGCACTTCATATACGCCTGGTGTCACTTGAGACGCCGAAGGGGAGACAGGATAAATTTATGTTGCAATGTTCTCTGCTTTAATGCTTATAATAAATCTGGAAAGTGAAGATAGACGTTGCTTCCACCAGCATGGACAGAGTTAAATCATTGTGTTGCAGCAAGGCTCCTTTCCCAGTCTCTGTATAAGCATTTCTCTCATACAGTTTCAATTCCTTCCATGTTCATGGAGACCGATGTTTCCAACATTGATGCACATTGTGACAGCAGATGTTCAAAGAAGGAGTGGACAGAAGTACTTATTGTGCGGGGTAGAGTTTAATAATAGACAATTTATTCACCTGCTACTCATGGCATTAGCATTCTGATGCATTCACTGTTTTGGCACCAGCTTAGGGAAAAAGACACCAATCTCTCTCTATTTCACATTTCCCTCTGTCCTAGCTCTGTCCTTCTATATTCTCTTCTTCCACCCCAGTGCACATATTAGCAGTGAAATTTTGGCCTATGAAGAGGTTATATTGTAAACTTCTCATTGTAAGGAGAAAAAAAGTACATTTGAGGTAGGAAATACAAATACTGAAAGCAGTAATATCTCAAGGGGTCCCTATTCTCTTTTCTTCACTCCATAGATTCTACCCACCACAATAAAAACATCATGAAAGATACAGATATTATCCTTAAACATAATACCCAACAGCAACATTTTGATATGATTTCAGCATGATTTCCTGGAAGCCACAGGGGATCTGTATTCCCATCTCCAGGTTGAAGAGCTGACACTGTTTTTGATCATTGTAAAAGAGGTCCATCTTTCTTCCCAATCCACCGATAACCCTAAGCATTGATCTTGATTCCTCTCTGTCCATGTCTCATGTGTCACTCAGGGTCCAGCAAGGTTTAACCTTTCAATAGTTTATAGTATCTTGTAGCCAGTCTTGCCTCAATTCTTAATATGTTCCTGGGTCTCTAGGTTTTATATTTACAAAGTATATTTACAGTAACCTTTAAGATCAGGCTCAAGAATAGCTATAGGTTGGATGTTGTTTGAGTGTTCACCAGGTATCCTTGGTAACTGAGGCTTTGGTCTGCAGGGTAATGGAACTGGGAAGTGGTGGAATGTTTGGGAAATGGGCAAGGTAAAGGTTTTTAACTCACTTGAGGCATTATCCCATAAGGTAGTTTCATGAGAACATAACTCTCCCCATATCATGCTTGGAGATGTGACTGTTGGTTCCTGCAAATGTTGCAACATTGTCTTCTGGCATTCACCACAAAAGCCACACCAGAAAAGAACTGTTGCACACACCATATGCTTGAATCTCCAGAACTATAAGATAAATAGATATTTTGTTTTTATAAAAGTTAGCTGCTCCAGGCATTTTGCTACAGTGCTGGAAATCTGACTAAAGCAAACACTCCAACTTCTTGCAATCTTTTCCAACATCCCATGATAATCTAGGCCTTTCTCACTATCTAGTCCATAAAATCTTGTAGAAATAACCATCAATTCTTTTTATATTTTGGATATTATCCCTTTGTCAGATTCAGAGTTGTTAAAGTATTTTGCCATTCTGTGGGCTGCCTTTTTGTCCTATTGATGGTTTTCTTTGCAGTATTGAAGTTTATCAGTTCTGTGAGGTCCCATTTATTAATTGTTGATCTTAGCACCTATGCTACTGGTGTTCTGTTCATGAAGTTGTCTCCTGTGCCAATGTATTTAAGGCTATTCCACAATTTCTCTTCTATCAGGTTCAGTGTATTGGGTTTTATGTTGAGGTCTTCAATCTACTTGGACTTGAGTATTGTGCATGGTTATAGATATGGATCTATTTACATTCTTCTACATGCTGACATCCAGTTAGATCAGCACTATTTGTTGAAGATGCTTTCATTTTTTTCCACTGTATATTTTTGGCTATATCACGAATAATGTGTCTATGGGTGTGTGGACTTACACGTGGGTCTTTGATTTGATTACATTGATCAATGAGTCTGTTTTTATGCCAATAACATGTAGTTTTTATTACTACAGCTCTGTAGTAAGCTTGAAATCAGAGATTGTGATACCTCTGGAAATTTATTGTATAGGATTGTTTTGCCCACATCTGACAGAGGCTAATATTCAAAATATATAAAGGACTCAAGAAACTTGACATCAACAAACTAAATAATCTAATTAAAAATGGGTTATAGATCTAAACAGAGAATTCTCAACAGAAGAATCTCAAATGGCTGAGAAACACTTAAAGAAATGCTCAACATCCTTAGCCATTATGGAAACACAAATCAAAAGGACTTTGAGATTCCATCTTACACCTGTCATAATGGCTAACATCAAAAACACAAGTGACGGCTTATACTGGTGAGGGTGTGGAGCAAGGGGAAGACTCCTCCCCTGCTGGTGGGAGTGCAAACTTGTATAGCCACTTTGGAAATCAGTATGGTGGTTTCTCAGAAAGTTGAGAATTGACTTACCTCAAGACCCAGCTATACTACTCCTGAGCATATACCCAAAGGACACTCCATCCTATCACAAGGACACTGCTCAACTGTGTTCATATCAATTTATTCATAATAGCCAGGAACTGGAAACAACCTAGATGTCCCTCAACCAAAGAATGGTTGAAGAAAATGTGTCGCATTTGAACAATGAAGTATTACTCAGCTGTTAACACAATGACATCTTGAAATTTGCAGACAAATAGGTGGAACTAGAAAAAAAATCATCCTGAGTGAGGTAACCCAGACCCAGAAAGACAAACATGGTATGTACTCACTTAATACGTGGATATTAGCTGTAAAGTAAAAGATAATCATGCTACTATCCACAGGCCCAGATAGGCTAGTAATACGGAGGGCTAAGGGGGAGCGGGCACATGGACCTCTGTGTGAAGAGGAAATAGAATAGAATTCTTTGGTGGAATGGGCCTGGTGGGGTTGGGAACAGGTGGGAACAACTGCGGGAAATGGAGAGAATACTGGAAGAAATGACTGGAAATGGGGGGCACTTGAGGGTGAGGTAAGTAATGGAAGCCAAGTGTAATGGAAACTCCATGGGATCTATGAGAATAACCCTAGCAAAGATTCCTAGTAGTGGAGCACATGGAGTCTGAACTGGCCATCTTCTGGAAACAGGCAAGGCCTCAAGTGGAGAAATTAGGACAACACCTAGCCATAAAACCTTCAACCTACACTTTGCCCTGCCTGCTGGGTATTCTGGGACCAGAGCCTAACAGAATCATCATCAATCCAGAGAGACTCCATCCAGGAACCAATGGGAGTAGATGCAAAGTCCCACAGCCAAACATTGGTCGGAGCTCAGGGAGTCCTGCAGAGCAGGAGGAAGGATCAGAGGAACCAGAGGGGTCAGGGACATCAAGAGAATATGGCCCACAGAATCAATTGACTGGAACTCAAGGGAGCTCACAGGGTTCAGGGAGCCTACAGGGGTCTGACTCATGTCTCCTGCATATATATTTTGGCTGAGTAGTATGGTATTCTTGTGGGATTCCTGATAGTGGGAGCAGGCACAATGCTGACTCTTTTGCTTACTTACGGGACTCTTTTCCTCCAACTGGGTTGCCTCTTCCAGCCTTGATGTGATGGTATGTACCTGGCCTTATTATAGCATGTTATGCTGTGTTTGGTTTTCTCCCTGGGAGGCCTGTCCTTTTCTGAGGCGAGATGGAGGAGGCATGGATCTGGGGGAGGGGGAGGTGGGGGAAATGAGGGGAGAGGAGGGAGGGGAAACTGAGGTCAAAGTGTAATATATGAGAAAAGAAGAAGAAGAAGAAGAAGAAGAAGAAGAAGAAGAAGAAGAAGAAGAAAAGGAGATAAAAATATAAAGGAAATAGAAATAACTATCAATTTATAGTATAATTATTCATCTATGTCCCCATTTAAGAGTAATCCTTTAGAACAGGGACCTGTTTATTTTCTGTTCCTGTAACTTATGTGTAAATGATGTCACCAAGTTTTCTGTTAAACAAAAGGCAAAAAATACAGTTCTCTAATTCAACAGTTATGTAGGTTATGATCTAAGATTCTCTAGGTTGAAACCCAAGCTCAAATATGTAATGGTGTGTATAAAACTGGCAAAGTCACATGTTCCAGAAGATTCTATGACCAGGCTTCCTCTCAGCTTTCTATCTCTGCAACTCTTACTGAAGGCACAAAGCCCTGGTATAGAGCCAAGATTGGCTAAACTTAGTTACCACGTGCTTTTTAGAAGACCTTGTCCAGGAGTGGAGGGTCTGTCACAGGAAGCCATTATCTGAGAATCACACACCTTGGGAGGAGGGACACTACAAAGATTAACATAAGGATCACAAAAGAATCTGTAAGAGAGAAAGAAGAGTTTTGTTTACTGGCCACAAAGCTTCAGTTTTGCAAAATGAGGAGGGCTGTGGAGAGGAACAGTGTAACAATAATGTGAATGTGATAAATGTCACTACACTATATACTTAAAATGGTTAACATCATGTTAACATTATGTTATATACATGTCAAAATGTCAAAAACCCCAAGTGAGCTCCAGGAAAGGAACAAAGCTACACAGGGAAACCCTGTCTCAAAAAACCAAAAAAAAAAAAAAAATGTCAAAAACCATTTAAGGATAGTGTGGTAGTTTGAATGTAATTGGCTTCCATAATTTCACAGGGAGTGGCAGTATTAGGAGGTGTGGCTTTGGTGGAGTGGGCATGGCTTTATTAGAGGAAGTGTGTCACTGTGGGAGTGGTCTTTGAGGTTTCCTATGCTCAGGATACCGCCTAGTGTCTCAGTCAACTTCCTGTTGCCTGCAAGATGTAGGACTCTCAGCTACCTATCTAGTACCATGTCTGCCTGCATGCTGCCATGCTCATCACAATGATGATAATGGACTAAACCTCTGAAACTGTAAGTGAGCCACCTCAACTAAATGTTTTCTTATAAGAGTTGCCACGGTCATGGTGTCTCTTCACAGCAATAAAAACCCTAAGACAGATAGTCAAATGAAGAAAATAATACAAATTGAAAAATGATAATGATGCCCAGAGAATTGTTAATTCCTCGAGGCAAGACCCAAAAGGCACCACTGGTAGCATTTCTGGCTTCAGTGGGATTTTACTGATGCATGGTCTGGGTCCAGCCACTTTGCCCCTCGGAGGCAGTAACATTCAATTACTACATGTCACCTTGGTTTCATTTCTCCTTCCAGACTCTTTGTATCTCTTCTATTCTTTATTTTTTATTTTTCATTCTCTTAACACCTTTTCCAGTAAACTTCATTTCTGCTTAAAATAACTGAGGATCTTTTCACATGTAACCTGAAATCTTGACGCACTGAGACTTTTACTTACCACAATCTCCAAGGAAACAGCATGGCAGAATTCTTAGGGAGAGAAAACAGCCAAAATAAGTGTGGGAACCCTTGTGAACTTGAATTATCCTTTGCAGGGAACTTCTCAAACATACCCTTTAGTTGTTCCTTGGGAGAGCTACAGTTTTGTTGAAATTAATTGTACAAATTATTCTCCAAGGTTCCTTATCTTTCAAACTTTTTCATATCTTCATGCCTTCCTTAACATACTGTATCCCTGCAACCCTTTTCTGATATTTCCCCAAGTGTAATAATACAAATATATTAAAGTAACAGCATCGTCTTCAGTTATTTATCCATATGTCTCTGAGTCAACATTATTTCCATTAGAGAAGAAAGAATATACTAAACATCTGTATGTTCATAGAATCTGGGAAGTTTCTGGGATGAATAGGCCAGTAATAGAAAGCTTAATGAATGAATGAATGGGTGAATTGTTGAGTGTAGTCAATTTGGAATGGAGAACTGACTTGATTCTGTTCACTTCGTACTGATTTCCGTCCTCCCTCAAGCTTTCTGGGCTACAGACCTTCTTTTTGAAGTCTCATTTCCACAGTCAACATTTGCACCATGGATAATAAATTAGCATCACTTTGAAAACAAAAATGATTCCATTTTGCACTTGGAATGTGCTCTAAGAATTAGAAAGGGCGGGAGTGATACAATCCCTGAGGCCTGGAAAGTCAGTTGGTGTTTTATTAGGTAACAATTTCTGTTTTTCCTTGATTTACAAGTTCCTACTTTTTCCCTGGGCGCCTGAACAAATGCCAAGAGGAAAAAGCAAAACAGAGTGTGCCTTGCTACCTGGAGACTGCGTGACACCCAAACCAAGAGGTGTCAACTACTGAAATTAGAGGCACCTGTTATTGTGAGCCTGAGCATGGATTCCCCAAAGGGAAACTGGGCATTCTAAAATTAGTGTTCATAGCTTGGCTACAAGCAGTCTTACGAGGATTCCTTTCTGTTAGGCTTTCTGGTTGTGGCAAAGTCCTAAATAAGAGAAATAGAAGAAAAATCACTTCTCTTGATAATGATGATCTTAGAAATATTCATTTTATAAAGGGGGGCAGGACATAGATTACCATTTTGATAACAGTGTTAGATTCAGGGGAGCTGCATTCATTTTCAGGAAAATTTAAGCTGCAGTCACTATCTTATTATCTCTAAGTGTCCTCTATGAATTCCTAGCATTATGCTGCAGGGTAGAGAAGTTCCATATCGTGGGATAGGACATGAAAGCCACAGCATTAACTCAGGAGCTGGGAGAAGTGGGTGACATCTCTCTCTCTCCCCTTATCCACAAAAGACTCTAGCTAATGCCTCTGAGCTTCTCTTACTGGCCTGCTTGTCAAGTATGTCAATGGGAGTCCTAGTTGGCTTCCCATTGCCTGTGCTATTCAGTGCCACAGAGAAGACAAATCTGTTGAAACATCTAGTTAGCATAAGGATGCAGTCAAGTGAAGACTACAATAATATAATGGTGCCTCCATTAGTTTTCTATTGCTGTAATGAAACACCATGATCAAAAAGCAAGTTGGGAAGAAAAGGGTTTATTTGGTTTACACTTCCACATTATACTTCCAATTTATCATTGAAGGAAGTTGGGACAGAAACTCAAACAGGGCAGGAACATGGAGGCAAGAGCTGATGTTCTTGGAGGGGTGCTGCTTACTAACTTGCTAGGCCTGGCTTGCTCATCCTCCTTTCTTATAGAATCCAGGACCACCAGTCCAGGGATGGCACCATCCACTGGTAAAGCCGTTACTACCAACTGAGAACTCCTGGTAGCAACGACTTTACCAGAGGCCAGAATATACAGCAGCTCTCAGCAACCCACCATGGGCTGGGCCTCTCCCATCAATCACTAGTTGAGAAAATGCTTTATAGTTGAATATTAAGGAGGCATTTTCTCAACTGAGGCTCCCTCCTTCTGGATGACTCTAGATTGTGTCAAGTTAACATAAAACTGAGAGTAGAAATAGGGAACGGGGTTACCTATTGACC
>CABHPH010147675.1:0-45085 GCA_902168325.1 Peromyscus nudipes | reverse complement strand
TCATTAATAATACCTTTTATTCTCCAATGTTAAGTAGCTACAGGGCAAAGCTACAGGCTATTGAGCACTTGAAAACAACTAGTGCAACATTCGTTCCCATATTTTTACCTCTAGGAATTTGTGTATTGAAAAAAATGTCATAAATTCCAAAATGAGACGGATATTACACAAAAGTATTAGGTAAGTCAATTTTGAAACATGTATGTAGCACGAATCTTAAAAGTTCTTGTTAATGAAAACAAACCTGGAGCCAGGTACTGGGGTGAACGCTGAAAGATCAGAGAAGCAGAACAAGCCACAGCCACCTCGCCTCGCCAATTCCCCAGCTGATCCTGTTTCCTCAGACTGGAAGCCTCTGTGTCCTCATCCAAATGTATCTCAGCTGAACTGCTGCTAAAAGCCTAAAAGCTTAACCAGGCTCTAGTTCTTGGTCCTCACGCCTTATATACCTTTCTGCTTCCTGCCATTACTTTCTGGGATTAAAGATGTGAGTCACCATGCCTGGCTGTTTCCAGTGTGGCTTTGAACTCACAGAGATCCAGATGGATCTCTGCCTTTGGAATACTAGGATTAAAGGTGTGTGTGCCACCATTTTCTGGTCTCTATATCTAGTGGCTGTTCTGTTCTCTGACTACAGATAAATTTTTTAGGATGCACAATACATTGGGGAACACAATATTACCACACATTTAAGTTTACCAAATATTAAGTATTCATTGCATAATTAAACCATACTGTATTTATGGATAAAATAGTCAGGAGATATTGCTGAATAATACAACCTCTTCATTAATTCTCTATTTGTTATATAGAATGAATTATATAAAAATCAGGTAGTCACATCTTCATTAAAGTAAATATATTTCTGTATCTAGGATGATAGATTTACTCAAGCTTTCCTTCCTTCCTTCCTTCCTTCCTTCCTTCCTTCCTTCCTTCCTTCCTTCCTTCCATCCTTCCTTCCTTCCTTCCTTCTTTCCTTCCTTACTCCCTCCCTCTCTCCCTCCCTCCTTCCCTCCCTCCCTCCCTCCCTCCCTCCCTCCTTCCCCTCCTCTCTCTCTTCCTCCCTCTCTCTGTCCCTTCTGAGGCAGTTCAGGTCTTGGATCTTGCAGGTCTTTCCACATTTCCTTTGTCTCTTCTTTGTACACCACAAGATAAGAAGTTTGGGAGCAAGTGTTGACAGTCTTTGCTTCTTGGGCATAGTAGTGAACAATGATAAAGTTACAACTGTCTGTGGACATTCTAGTGCAGAAGTTATTATGACTCATTTTCATTCAGGTGTGGAAGTTGCCTCAGGTAACATCTGCTCTGCATGGTGGGATAAACCTTGAATATTTCACTTTGCTTCATGCTCCTGCTGTAGAAGAATGATAGGAAAGGGGGTTGGATAAACAGCACTATATATCCCTTATGCTATTTGGATCAAATGTCAAAGGGTAAGACTTAGTTCAATGCCTACTAAGCATCATATTTTATTAAGATAGGACACTGCTATACTTTTAAGAAATGCGTTCTATAAAACTTTGTTGATAGACTGGCATTTCTGATGCATTCCAGGTTGTGGGAAGTAGACATATCAAAAGGTACTAAAGTAGGAATGGCAAGACAGAAAAGCTGAGTTCTGCCCCACTTATGCTTCTTAGTAATTTTGAGACCTCAGACAATTTCTCTATCAGAAGACACACTGATGGTAACACTACCCTGGGACCTGAATTAACGGGGATTGGATGAAGTTTAGAGAGCATAAAATTTAGAATAGTGAGTTAAAGTATGCAAGGCTCCAACTTTCTCAGAGTTTGGTGCTTCTGTGTAATTCTGTGGAAGCCGCCTGCATGGGCACTGGTGGAGGGTCCAGTGTCGAGGTCAGAAGTGGGTCTCTCAGATGTGACAGATGTGACATTTTCTTTCTTACTCTTCTGTGTTGCTGTCTCCTTCCTCTCTGAAACATCTCCCAATTCTAAGGCCAGAGGTCTCACTACTTTACCTGGGTGCATCTGTTGATTATGTAGGATGTAGACCTAAATGTCTACATCCTACATAATCAAGAGACTTGGTCAGAAAAGGAGAGCACACAGGAAAGTGATATAAATCATAGATAGATACGTTTCAGGTGATCTTCACAACACCCCACCATCATCATTTAGGTGGCATCCATTCCGTTGGTTTCCATCCTTTCGAACAGACATCTTGAACATGTCAGCTATAGCTGCATCTCCCCTAGTCGTATTTGTGCTCATCATATTGCGTATTCAAATTCTGTCTTGTTGATGTTTCTCCTAAACATGCTTATGTGTTCTGTTTACAATGGGCTTATTTTCCGATGCTAGCCTGTTCTCCCAGATGATATTATAAGTAACTTACTTCAAGAGTTGGTTGGTTGACAGTGAGGAGTTTGAATGACACATTTTTATTATGTATTTTGGGTCAAATGGGGCTTAAGTGGTCTTTCTCAGGTATTCATAATCCAATATTGTTAAACAACTATAACACATAATATAGAATAAGAGTATCTGTAGGAATTCTGCCTCAGTATCAAAGGTAGGATGCTCAGAATGGGGTCCTAAAAAAAATACCTTTGGATATGTGAATAACACTGGTCCCAGAGGGACACACAATACTGTTGTGTTGGTATGAAAATAACTTTTATTCTTCCTTAGCCTTTTATTAGGATGCCATGGTTAAACTTTGTGTTAGTCTTCTGATGATCTCTGTGTTAATGATCCTTGCTAGAGGAGATATACACCTGACAGAGCAGTCTTTGTCTTAACCCATTCAGGCTGCCACTGATGGAGTGCTTTCCTGCAGTGTAAAAGACCCTGGGATCAATCCCCTCAGCACTGTTAAAATACATACATACATACATACATACATACATACATACATATATATATATAATCATCATTATCATCATCATTATTGTTTCTCATAGTTATAGAGACTCAAGAAGCCCAAGTTCAAGGCACAGCAGAGTCAGTGTCTGGTGAGGGCCCATGTCCTAGTTCATAGATGATTCTTTTTACCATGTTTTCCTATGGTAGGAGAGGGAAGGGTCCCTTCTGGGCCACGTTATCATAGCACCAACATGCTCATGAGAATTTTTACTTAATAGCCTAATCAATTACCAGAGGCCCCACCACTTCATGCCATTACCTAAAGAGGTAAAAAAAAATTGAATCTGTGTGAGTTTGACCAATATATAATGGAACAAAAATAACTTTGTAGAATCTAGTTTTTAGCATGGACCAGTGTGTCCATGTTGCATTGGTATTAATGTGAGTTGAGTTTCTGATTTATTTCTTAAGCTTGAACAAAATAAACTGGAAAAAAAGGTCCCTCCTAGTTTTAAAGAGGTGTTGTCTGCTCTCTGTCAGGGTAGGAACTTACCTATTTGTAGGATGAACCAGCTGTTTTCTGTATTTCACAGTACCAACCAAACTTTTTTGGGGGTATCCCTTTAGTTACTGTTAATAATCGGTCATTTACATTGTGTGAGTTTTCTTATAAAGGGGATTATAGATTATCTTGAAAACATACCAGTAGAGTAGTGCGTTTGTGTAAGGCAGATGTCAGTCTGTAAGTGGACTAGATTCTTCGACTCAATGTTTTATACCTTTTTTCATCCTAATTATCTTGCTTCTACCTTCTCACCATTTACTGTCCCACATAAAAGATGAAAGGGCACAAAGGTGTGCCTGTGCTGTCTCAGACTTGGTTGGGGTTTGTACAGAGTGACATTCTGTTTGACTTCACTGCTCCTCATTAGAGAGTTATGTCCCCCTAGTTGGGACAGCCTGTAACTTCCGTTCCTTCAGCTGTAGACCTCGTAGCTGTGTCAGTTTGCATTGATGTCCAGCTGGTCTGAGCATGTCCTCTTGTGTTACAGGAGCTATGCCTGTCCCAGACCAGCCTTCTTCAGCCTCAGAGAAGACCAGCTCCTTGAGCCCAGGCTTAAACACCTCCAATGGGGACGGCTCTGAGACAGAGACCACCTCTGCCATTCTCGCCTCCGTCAAAGAACAGGTAGGAGCATTCCAGTTGTGTCTCACTCATGGGGGCGTGTGAAAATTGCTTCTTTGGTGGAACATTGATGGTTGCGTTGTTTGAGCATAATACCATGTTAGTACTCATTAGATAAATAATACTAAAACATGGTTACAATTGTTTTTGACTTCATTTGTTACTTGTGGTTTAGGCAGCTTTTCTTATAAACATAGTCTAACATATTCCATAAGGAAGACAACACTTTTATGGAGATGAATTTTTGGAAGATATGTTGATTAACTTGACATTTGTTATTGGAGGTTTCAGGCCAAATAGCTGGTATGCCAAAATATTGGCTAATAAACTGTCAACAATTATCTGAAAAGCTAAAAATTGAGAATATATTGATAATAGTTGAGTAGTATCTCAGTAGGTGAAGGGAAAATGAACTTCCTGGTTTTTTTTTTTTCATGGCTAGTCATTTTTTTGGCGGGGGGGAACTGGATTACATGGTCTATTAAAGATTGTGTGGAAGCATAAATACTTGAGAGTTTAAGGAACATCAATAGAATTCATCATATAAAACATGTTAATTACAATACAGGAAAAATTCTACAACTTTCCCTGTCAAAGTCATCAAAACCTGATTGATTTCTCAGATATGACATCACTATAAAATGGATAAATAAATAAAATTCAAGTCTGAGATTTAAAAAGAAACTATGTTTCTTGAAAACTATATTTCTTGTAAATCAAGGATGCTAAATGATTACAGAAATCTGGATGGAGACTCGTATTTTCTACTGATCATAGTCTAGGGAATAAAGGAGGATTCTTAATTTAAAACAAAATGTAGTTGACATGTAACTTTTGTACTTATTTAGAGGATACAGTATTATAACTTGAAACATGTGCTGTACAATCTATAGATAGGATAATAAGCATTTCTACCCGTGAAATGATTTCAGGCTATTTTCTTCCAGTTGTTTTGAAGTCAGCAATGAATTCTTGTGGACTTTAGTTACACTGTGATGTTGTAGAACATTAGATTAATTCTTTTGTTCCATTATATTTTGTGGCCCAGCATTCTGCCTCTCTGCTCCTTCACACCCTAGTCTCTATGGGCCTCATTCCGCTTCCTGTTGGGTTTGAGTTGTTTTATTCCATGGTGCTGGCTTAGCAAAAGCATTGCGGAAAAGAGACACAACTGGTAGCAGGAACAGTGTGGTGTTCAAAGAGCACAGCCCAAAGGTGGGGCAGTTAAGAATAGTCACTGTTCTGTATGCAAACTGAAAGGTTGCAGAGGATAATGTTTAATAAGTGGGGCTGATTAGATAAGTGTAGGAAGCCTGCATGTCAGTCTATTAGTAAAGCTATAGGGGATGCCATTGACAGGAAAGATCAATGATACTGTCAGACGTTGCCCCCACCCCAAGCCCCACTTCAGGAAGTGTGCAGCTTAATAGGTCTACAGGGAGAGCTGAGTAGATCGATTTGATAGTCTAGAGTGGGAAGATGTTAAGTAGGAGCTTGTGCTGCTCCATGAGTTTGCTAGTGAAGATCCCATTTCTGATCATTCTAAGGAAGATTGGCCATGGGAGCCCAGCAGGGGTTTGTGCCAGTCCTGGAACTCAAGGTACTTCCTCACGACAGTTAAACTAGCCTGGTCTTCTTTGGGTTTGATCTGGAAGTCTTCCTGAGACACTGACTTTAGTTCAGTTAAAAATATAAAATGGGGGGTGAAAAATTAACAAGAATATTGTAAGACTTGTCTAATGACAAATACAGTGTTTTATTGTGGGACCCAGTAGTATAGCTTACAATGAATGAAAAGGCATGCCAAGTCAAGGCCCTGTGTAGAGAAACTTCAGGCCATCACACTATTGCCATCTCCCAAAGAGACACATAAAGTTAGACAGTTGTTTAATTGTTGTTTTGATATAGTCTCATGTAATCCAGTCTGGCTTAAACTCATTATGTGTCTAAAGAAATTGACTTTGAATTTCTGATTCTCCTGCCTCTACTTTGCAAGGGCTAGAATTACAAGCATGTATGAACATACTTGGCTTATGAGATTCTGGGGATTGAATCCAGGGTTTCTTGCATGCTAGGATATCACTATACTGAGTCATATAGCCTGCCCAATTTTAGACAGTTGTAGCCAGTGCCGTCTATCTGGTTTTTTTTGTAAACAAACAGTATTTTTTTTTTTTTTGGTTTTTCGAAACAGGGTTGCTCTGTGTAGCTTTGTGCCTTTCCTGGAACTCGCTTTGGAGACCAGGCTGGCCTCGAACTCACAGAGATCCACCTGCCTCTGCCTCCCGAGTGCTGGGATTAAAGGCGTGCGCCACCACCGCCCAGCGACAAACAGTATTTTTAAGATCATGTAGATGTATGAATATTTGAAGGTTGAAAGAAGGATAGAATCCACTTCACCAAACAAACTAATCACAGTGGTATCAAGTGGATGGAAATAGAAAGACTTATCTGTGTAGGACATAATAAAGGGCTTATAACAGATTCAGATGTCAGTCGGAGCCCAATTTCTCTCTTGTTAGTATTTCAGTTTAGTCCAGAGGAGCACTTGAATGATACCAGTGTGAACATCTCAAATAAAATTAAAGTTATTGCCTTACAATATATAGAAAAATGCCTAAGAGAATACTATAGCCTTAAAAATGAAAAATAAGCATATCTGAAAAAATTTTGGGGAGATAGTTGATATAAGGTAATGGTGATGAGGGCTTTTAAGGCAGAAAAGACAAATTATTAGGGAATGTGTAGGATATGAGGCAGTGGAGTATTAACAATAGAAAGTAAATTATACATTAAAAAGTATAAAATTGGGTTGAGAGATGGCTCAGTGGTTAAGAACACTGGCTGTTCTTGCAGAGGATCTGGGTTCCATTCTCAGCACTCATACAGCAGCTCACAGTGGTCTCTGCAGCTCTAGTTCTGATGCCCACTTCTGATGTCTGCAGGTACCAGGCACACGGTGTACATATATACAGGCAAGCAAACCATTCATACACAAAATGAAAATAAAAATTATTTGGTTAAAAGTAGAAAAATACTCAAGAGGAAATATATGCCACAGTGTAAAAAAATTGATAAACATAATATAACTCTTGATGTTGAAGAAAAAAAGAACAGAGAAGGCTAGAACACTAAGGAAAACACAAGCATGAAATTCACAGGAGAAAATGTAAACAAGCATGACTATGTATTTACCTTTGGATGCATGTATTGTGAATGTTGAATTTTAAATACAAACAAATTCTCATTTGATTCTATCAAGTACACCAGTGTAAAAAAAATACTAATATTTTATTCTAGCTAATGGTTAAGGTTTAGGGAAGTCCTCATTTTTATTCCAAAAAAGGAAGTGAATTGCTGTATGTTTCCTTGGTCAAATGATCTGTTTGTGTGCACTGGCATTGGAAGTGACATTTTAAATACCCAGTAAGAGTACTGAATCCTTGCAAGTTTGGACATATCTTCTAAAACTTCAGATATATCCATATATATATATATATATATATATATATATATGGATATTTAATATGATGCCTATTTGAGGTGACAAAAATATAGGAGAATATTGGCTAGCAAAAAGTGGAGATGATGACAGATCCCTTCTGTAAATAATGTCATCATTAATAAACATGAGTTGGAACTATATGAGTAGCATTTAAAAACAAAATTATGAGACATTGTATAAGGAAATGGTATGTGATGGTGGTACTCGTCTTTAAAACAAGAGAATAAACTGGGATTACAAAAATAAAAAGAATTGAAGTTGGGTGGGTAGGGAAGTGGTTAGAATCTGAGGGAAGTTTGGAGGAGGAGAAAGAATATGTTCAAAAGATATTGAGTAGAAATTAATAAAAAATAAATTATTTAAAATTTCCATGTTTCTGATATTCCAGAGAAGTTAGAAGGAAAAGATAAAAATGTTGCCTGTGATTATACTGATTCTGGTGTGTGATTACTTTGGAAGAAGTGTGAATATACTGTGTTCATTGGGATTGTAGAAGAAATTAGACTTTACAGAGGAAAATTTGAGTGTAAAATACATATTTGTAGGATTTGGTCAGTAAGAATTCCTCTTCAAGCTGAGTTAGTGTTGGATCAGTGTTCAGAACTTAGATGATGCCCTTAGTGCTAAACTTCATTGCTGTAAATCAAATAGCTTCAACAAAGCCACCCTCTCTGCACACACGTTTTTGCATTATTGAGGATGAGTCCAGAGCCTCTACATCCTGTGCTAGACCTATAACACTGAGCTACCTTTCTACTCTCAAAATTCTTGAGGAGAAGAATATAATAAAACCAAAGATTCAATCAAGTAGTGTAAAGATAAAGTGATATTGAGGCACTTATGAGAGCTTATCACATTCAGCAAAATAAAAATGAAGATGTCCCACCCCAGTGGAAGAATCCTTTATTTTATGTTTTTATATATATTTTAAATTTATTTTTTCATTAAAATTGTATCTCTCTTGCTTCAACGTTTAGTGTTAAACATTAGCATGAAGCTAGATTTGCTGGTTTTGCCAGTACAGATAATCAATCATGAAAGTTGTTTAAAAGGATGAGATTTGTTAGCTGATATTTATTTATGTACCTCTTATATTAATGGACTTTGTGTGAGTTCCTTAAATACTCTAAAATTGCATTACTATTTCTGTCCTGCTCATTTCAGAGGTTTTATTAGAAATTTTAGATATAGTGCTATTATGTGTTTTGCATGATGCTTCATTTAAGTACCTAGTAAGTAGAGAATTAGTTTGTCAAAAAAAAAAAAACCCTAAAGATTCATTTTTCTAAGAAATTAAAGAATTCAGTGTCTGGTTTGGGGAGCAAAGCTGAGATTCTTCTGTGATAGACAATTAAGATGAGAAGGAATCAAACACCTTCCTGGGAACTTGGCATAGAGCAAGCTTTAGGGCCTAAGGGAGACGTGTGGTCTTGTGTACAGTGTTTTCTTAGGTGGAATGAGAAACTCACAAGAAAAATATAGGAATGTTCTTGGGGTAGCCAGATCCAGACAACCCATCACTTCTGCATTGGGGGATCTCAGTACGAAACAATTTTAAAGGATTATTTTTTCTCTTAAGTATAACCTTTATCCATACAGTTTAAACAAATTAATGCTATTTCTACCAAACATTAAGTATTCATAAAAACTGACTTTAAAAGTTAGGCTTTTATTTTTTATTTATTCATGTGTATGTATGTGTGTCTGTGTAAGTGTATGCCATTTGTCCAAGTGCCCTTAGAGATCAAAAGAGGGTGTAGGATCCCTTGGAGTTGGAGTTATGGGTAGTTGTAAGATGCCTTTGGATGCTGGAAACTGCTCAGACCTTCTTCAGGAGCAGTATATACTCTTAACTGCTCAGCCATCTCTACAGCCCCAAGTTGTTTTTTTTTATCATTAGCAATAACATATATATCTCTGTATTTTTCATTTAAGGAATATAATTTTACCTCCATTATATAGGTAATTGTGAACACTGGCTATTTGAGTGGAAATCAATTATTAACAGGGAATTTCAAGTATGATATTTTATGATCTCACATCATGTTCTAATCCTGTCTCTTTGGAAGTCAATCATTCCTGTAGCAGGGAAGTCATTCATTTGTAGGGCAGGCACATGTTCTGAGTTATCATGCAGTAAACTGAAAATTCATTAACCCATTTAACATACAGATTGAGAACCTTATACTATCAACATACACTAGGTCAATGGATACAGTGAAAAGCTAGTAGATAGAGTTCATTAGAATAAGTTGTTAATGAGATTCAAGCTGGTAGTTAACTTTGAGTGGAAATAAATTCTAGTTTATAACCATAGATTGAAACTTAAGTCATGCTGCACCATGATTTGTGAAATGCTTGCTACCTCACAGGAAGATGTGAGTGAAATGTTTGTAAGATGAGTCCTTGAACACAGAGTCATGCATTGTTCGACATAAATGTGTTCATTGATTTTTCTCTTTGCTGCAATTTCCTATCTTGATTGCCACTTAACTGGTGGATTTTCCACTTTCGTTTTAGCATAAATAAATGGTTTAGCATGATAGATGGTTAGTTAAATCCCATGGTAAGTTTCCTTGTCTCAGAATCCCTGCCTCATTTCCAATAGTTCCCAAGTCTCTCCTCCTATGAGATTTTTGAGAGATACCTAATCTTCGTTTCTTGTCCTGTAATTGAGTGTGCCTCACCAAGGGAGTAGTGAAGGATGAGGGTGCACTGTGTGGTGTAGCTGCGATGCTGATCATTTGGATAAATAATAGAGTGGCCGTCAGTACCTTCATTGAAGTCAAAAGGCATTGTTCAGTAGTGTTTACCAGGCTCCTACTGTGTGCTCAGAACAGTGATTACAAAGGTGATTCTCAGATTTGGAGTTTGCCTTCATGACTGATATGTGATAAGTTCTAGAGTGCAAGGATGGTTGGGTCCATGTGGATAAGAAGGCTCAGTAGATCTGATCTTATGATTTATGATGGAAATGACCCATGGCTTGAGTAACTGATGTTACCTGAGAGGAAGTCATTGAGTAGATAAGAGTGAACTGAATCCAGTATACCAGTGGAATGGAGATAATCTGACCTTTTCAATAGGACTAGGACGAAGGAAATGGCTGCCGAGCCAGTCTGGCTGAGTCTTGTTGAGGAAATTTGTGTTATTGTTCTTATTGTCATCACACTGGCCCGGTCTACTGGTTTGGGTTCCTAACTTCAGAATATGTAAGGAGTTAGGCTGAACCAAGTAAGAGAAGGAGAGACATGGGAAATGAGGGATGAAAGACTTTATTTCCAAGTCTTAGACTCCCCATTGAGAGAAAAATGTTACTGACTAAAATGCTGGTAGAGACAAGAGATTCATGGTCACACTGTAGATGATGATGTAAGCCTGAGCATGGGTACTTAAAACCAGAAGCTGGAAAGCAACCATCAATAATGCCAAGATTCATGTTGAAACCACGAAAATGAGGAAATTGAAAAAAAAAAAAAAAAAGGAGACAGCACATCTGCTGTCTCTGTTCCTTCTGACAGCTGGTGTGAGAGTGGAGTGGAGCAGTTGTGAGGAAGGCCTGGCACTCTCTCCAATGGAGAAGAGAGAGCACTGGAGTTTATTCCTCGCTGCCAGAGAACAAGCTTGCCTGCCTGTGATCTGCTGGAGGAAAATCACTCTGGTCTTCAGTTACATACCTTCATTTAAAAAAAAAATGGTATGATGTTGGTGTTCTCTCTTAGACAGGAATTTGTATTCAACTATACTTTATAACATTTGCCTTTGTATCTTGTTTGCAATGAATCTGAATATTACATTTGCTCTTTGCAATACTGTGAATCTCCTGGAAATATACTTTTGATAAAAAATAACATCTCCTCTTTTATTTGGCCACTATATCATTCGATAATCACATGCTTCCAAAAATTAGTATCCAGGAGAGCTTTCTAACTTACAGTTTTTTGCATATGTGTCTGTGTTGTGCATACATCTATGTTTGTTTGCATCTATGTGGGGTGGGGAAGGAGGCCAGAAGTTGATATCTACTAACTTTTCTAATCACCATTTTCCTTATATATTGAAGCAGTGTCTTACTTGAATCCATAGTTCACCAGCTTTTCTAGTCTAAATGGTCAGCTTGTTCCAAGCATCCTCTGCATTTGCCTCCTACATGGCTGGCATTACAGGTGGGCTGCTGCACATACCCAGCATTTAAGGAGGTGCCAGATATCCAGGCTCAGGTCCTTGCCATTATGTGGCTAGTGTTTTTGCCCTTTGAGTCATCTCCCAAATACTCCAAAGTGTCTTTTTTATAAGGTAGAAGAAAGTAATTGAGGAGATATACAGTCTTACTTAGTGCTTATTGATATTTGCAAATTATGTTAGCTAGATAAATGATTTTTTTAAGTAATTCTAGCATCCAAGTATACTCAATGGTGAATAGGCCACACAGATGATTTCTAGGCACATGCTAGTTTGTGTAAAGGCATTTTTCAGTGGCATTTACCAAGCTCCTACTGTGTGCCCCAGACTGTGATTATAAAGGTTGATTCTAAGATTTGGAGTTTGCCTTCATGAAAAACATATATAATGAGTTTTAAAATATAAATATTGCAAAGTTTTGCATATTATTAAATTCCAAATGATTTATACAGAAAAGCACTCAAAACTGTGAAGACTCTTAGGCATTGATGCCCTACTGCTGTCCTAATTTGTTTATTCTTCCAGTATCACACACATTGTAAACCATATTCCTGATTTTAGAGACATTTTATGAGTCAGTGTTTAGTACTCTGATGACTCCTAGATAGAAAAAACAGTCCACTTGTTTATAGGCACTTATGCTAGTCAATTCAACATAGGAAAAGACAGAGATGAAGGCATTTCTGAGCTTTCAGTATGACTAAACCACTCCACTGTGAACCTGACACACGATGTGCCATAGAAAGGCATATATAAATTATATAAAACTTTTCATTTCTTTTTGGTGACTCACCCTTGAAAAGCCCATGTCCACACTTGGGTCTTGAGTTGGCCTAACTCTTCCCCTGAGCAATTGTCCTCCTGTTAAGCCCTGTGATTTAAATACATGTTAAATATGTCTCCCAATAAAGTCCAACACTGATTTAAAAACATTTTATGTAATTAAAATAAATTTTGATCTTTTGCATTGATCCATCAGGTGTCATACCTCCCTTTCATATATGTATATAGCTCCTCTGGGAGGGTATATGTCTTAGTTAGGGTTTCTATTGCTGCAATGAAACACTGTGACCATGAAACAAGTTGCAGAGGAAAGGGTTTATTAGACTTACACTTCAGCATTGCTGTTCAGCACTGAAGGAAGTCAAGACAAGAACTCAAACAGGGCGGGATCCTGGAAGCAATAACTGATGCAGAGGCCATGGAGGGGAACTGTTTACTGGCTTGCTTCCCCTGGCTTGCTCAGCCTACCTTTTTAGAGAACCTAGGACCAGCAGCCCAGGGATGGCACCACCCACAATGGGCTGGGTCCGCCCCCATTGATCACTAATTGAGAAAATGCTTTACAGCCGGATCTTATGGAGACATTTTCTCAAATGAGTCTCCTTCCTCGAATAGGTTATAGCTTGTGTCAAGTTGACACACAAAACCAGCCAGTACAGCATAGAAAAATACTATTTTAAAGGGAAGATTATCTTTTTCCTTTATAAGATATTCTCTTAATTGCTATTCTCCAATTTTGCATATTGCATGATCTTTTAACGCTATTAATGTTACTACAAACACAGCTGTAGCTCTGATAACACAGTATGGAATATGACAGAGCACTGCTAAGCATCTTCCAAACAGTATTTTGGAAAAGCATTTTGTGAAAGTAATGGCAAAATTATTATCCATGGAGAGAAGGAAATTAAAAACACCTTTGGGAAAGGTCAAGAACAGAAAGGATTACCTACAAAGACCAGTGAACTTTAGATTCATTTAATCAGAAAGGCAAGGATTATACATACCATAATACTAGCAGGGAAAATTTTTCCACATGTCAAAATTAAAAAGAAAGTTACTTTATTCTTGACTTTTAAACTTTATATCTTTTTCCAGCCTTGCATAGATACGCAATTGCCCCTACATTTCCTCACTAGATCAGCAGCTGCTCTAGGAGCAGTGTGTTTTTCAAGGGATGGATTCAGATGTGAAAGCACCACCAGGAGCCGACATAGCGGGGTCTCTGTAGTTTAAAATATAGTTTATAACAGAGATAGGACAGAACCTCAGAGCAAGACCTCTGTATGTCACAGACAATGATGACCATGTGTGTGGAGGAAGAGTGCATGTCACAGACAAGGATGACTGGGTGTGTGGAGGAAGAGTACATGTCACAGACAATGATGACTGTGTGTGTGTGTGTGGAGGAAGAGTGCATGTCACAGACAAGGATGACTGGGTGTGTGGAGCTCTGGAGTTCCATGTAAGGAGGAAAAGGGTAGTTGGGCAGATCAAAATGGTCAGACTAATGATTTTGTGCATCAGACAGGGGGTGGACAAACCTAGACATGAGGGAGAAACAAGGCTAACAAGCTGTTAGGAACTTGGGAGTTAATGCTCCACGTACCAGTTATGATACAGTAATTCTAAAAATATGGACATACCATCTTTTTCTCCCATAGCATTCTCAGCTCACTTATATGTGCTTTGTTGTCTCTTGTGAGTTTTTTTTTTGTCTTTGTCTCCTAAAATGTATTTTCTCTAAAAAGTTCCGAATACATCTCTCCTCAAGACATTTCTGTATCTGCTCATCTGTTTGAAAACCTCAACTCCACTCTAAGGGTGAACTCTGTGGATTTCCTTGTGCCGCTTTCTCTGTAACTGCTAATTGTGGGGTTCACACGGCAGTGAAGGCTGTGAAGACTCCGCTTTGCATGCTAAGTAGGAAGGAAGCTTTTAGCATATAGGGTTTGGAAAAATGTTCTAGTGCCTCTCATTATTCTTTCATATTTGTCAAAAGAAATCATTGTTAAATATTCATCACGTGAAATCATATTAAATATTTTAAATGTGATATTTTAGTGTTTTATGGATTCTATGATGAAGGTAATTCTTGAATATTATGGGAAATCCACAAATACTTACCAAGTTTTCTTCTACGGCTTTTATATGAAAATGTGATTATTGGGATACAATGTTTATTTTGCTTGATAACTATTTTAACCTATCTTAGCTCATTTAACATATCAGTAGTATTTGTTATATAATTAAATTCCTTTTTAACCTTTTTCTAATAGATATGAAATATAGAATCACTGTGGATTATTTAATGGTATAATTTTATTTGAATTTCATACTGTTATTTGTCTTTTCCATTGACTCAGTTTTGTTAGTATGAAAAAATGCAGCAGCTTGTCATACTTTCTTGTATATAAGTCATTAGGTCTGCTCTGGCAGAGGTGCCTGCAGCAAAGTTTTGAAAGAGAGTTTAACGACCCTTACAAACTCACTGGGAAAATATGTCATAATTAATTACTGATAAGGGCCTCAGGCAGGACAACAAAGCAGGAACTCTTGGAGTATAAAAATCAATGCTTCATGAGTGGTTTTCTCAGAGTAGGAAATGAACATATAGAATTCCAGAGAGAGTAAACAGGGAGAGCCCTTGTTCCTCAGAAAAACAGCCAAAATACTGTGAGCCTGGCATCTGTCTATACAACATTCAGATCTGTGGTAGGAATAATTGAGATAACACACAACTTGTTAAAGAATGAGGAAGCCATCACAAATAGTATCTCAAATAAAATGCTTTCTTAAAAGAGTGTGTATTAAGTTTCTTTAAAATTGCATTATTTTATAATATACATATTAGTTATTAGTAATTCTTTATAAATTCACATGCAAAACATTCTATTAGGCATATAATTAAATACATTTTTATTTTACATTTTTTGTTCAATATTTTTGTTTGTGACAGAAATTCCTAAGACTAAAAATTTCTCAGTTTATCTGATAAAAATTGTGTTCAAGGAGATTGCTGGCAAACCGAAATGAGTCATTAGAGTGTTTGCTCTGGGTTAGTGATTGCTCTCCCGGCAGTACACAATCTTGTGTCTTAAATATAACAATCGATCGATGTGTGATGTGCTCGCTGTTCATCTTCCTAAGGAAATGTCTTCCTAGTGCACAGGTTCTGCTCAGGCTAAGACAGGTTCCCCTTCAGCTCTGAGCTCCTCTGTGCTAGGGACAGAGAGGGGCTGACAATTCCATAGTAGTTTCTGAGGGGGCCATTAATGACAAGCCAATCAGTGCTTGGCCACCTCACTATTAGTGAGTTACTTCTATGGACAGTGTGTGATACTTAGAGAACACTGGGTTGAATGCAGTTCTGCTTCACTAGAACGTTCCTGTTGTTGAGAGTCAGTGTTTTGCACTGGAGTTATTTGTACCATGCATCAGTGACATGGGTAAACCTGCCTGAGAAAGGCTATCAATCAGGGTCAAGTTGCTGTCACTTGGCTGCAATCATAAAAGGCATGTACAGGTTCAAGCCCTGGCCTTGAGCTTGCTCTGTGGCCTGCTACTGCTGGAAAGTGAAGATCAGCATTCTCCATTTCCACAAATAATGGGTTCTGACTTCCACACTCTATTCATGGCCTAGGGGAATCAGCTGGACTACTTGCCTAATTATCATAAAAAAAAGAACAACTCAATACCAATAAGGCAAAAAGAGGGAAAAAATCACTTTTGACATGTGATCCTCCACATTTAGATAGGCAGGGATAAATGGCTACATTCACCAAGTCAATAGATTGAGTCATGTGGGGATGCATTTACAGCCTACACAACTGGGATATTGTGCTTCTGGATGAAGTTACACTCAAATGAAGAATTAAAACAACAAATAAGTCGACATCAGATTAACCCAGAGTTGTTTTAGGCAATCACAAACAATGTTCAGTCTTGACACTCATCTGTTAGAGCTGATATTGTAGGCCCCATGTGGTGGTCCCTGAAACTGCCACATCCATGACAAAGGAATAGCCTTCTACCCAAACAGGTCAGCATGATACTCAGATCACATATTAGCAGAAGAAAGCGCAGCTAACAAATAATACTGCCTGTTCCAAGTACTTGTCAGAGACCTGAAATTGCCTGCTATTGACCTCTTGTCAAAAGACACAGGCAATTTATTCTTAAAATTAATAATCTAGAGTGAAAATACTCCCTCTTTGGGGAGCTCGGCTCAAATTGGGAGCAGCACCTCAGCCATCCATGGAATGCTGTCCAAGAACTTGACTTTAATAATGCCATTGAGAAAATATACCTCCATATCTAGGATGATACAAAATGAGAAACAGCCATTCTAGGATCTTTGCTGGGTATCACAGAGAGCTAGCATCAGAAACCTTTCCTTTGTATTGACTATTTAATATTTAAAAAGAAAGAAAACTTAGAAGTAGATGTACAGTGCTGCTATTAACTGGTAATAGCAATTAATAGGAAGTGACATTTTATGACACTTTGGGTAATTAATTCATTTTTTAAAGCTTGCATCTAGATCTTACAAATTTTTTGTTACATTTATTTATTTTTTTTAAATCATTTTACATAACAACCACAGATTCCACCCCTCATCCCTCCTCCCTCTTCCCCCCAGCTTTCCCTCCCTCTGACTCACCCATCCACCATTCCCTCCTCCAAAAGGGTAAGGCTCAGCAAAGCCTGGTACATTTATTTGAGGCAGGTCCAAGCACCTCGCCCTGCATCAAGGCTGTGCAAGTGTCCCAGCATAGGTAATGGGCTCCAGAAAGTCAGCTCCTGATCCCACTGCCAGAGGCCCCTCAAACAGACCCAGCTACACAACTGTCTCTGTATGCAGAGGGCCTAGTCCAGTCCCATGCAGGTTCCACAGCTGTCGGTCTAAAGTTCATGAGTTCCTATGAGCTTGGTTCAGTTGTCTCTATAGATTTTCCCATCATGATCTTGACCCCCCTGCCCCCCACCCTTGCTCATAGAATCCTTCTTCCTTCTCTTCTTCTGGACTCCTTGGTTGTTGCAGATCCTACCAATGGTTTTAGCCCAAATTCTATTTCCTTGTCAGCATATATCTCACTTCATTGATCCACTTACCCATTGAAGAACAGTTTTGTTTCTTTAACTATTGTGTGGAACTATTCCTAGGAGCTGTGAGCAAACATCTACTTACCTCAGATAAGGAACCAAAGATGGACCAGAGAAAGGATACCATCACAGTCCAACTGGTGAGCCAATGAGCGTGAGTGAGGGTCACTTACAGGAGCAAAAGTGACTCAGAGACAGTGGCATCCAAAGGGGGACAGCTCACAACAGCTGCAAACATAGAGCTCATTGCACAACTTGTAGCAGCTCAGTTGGTCTGAGCCTCTTCTAGGCAGCCTGGTTTGTCTCAGAGTGTCCCTCAGCAGTCTTTACTGTGAGTACCAGCATTTCTTGTCCATCAGGAATAATCGTGCTGTGAATATTTATGACCACGTTTTTGTATGGACTATTTTTTTATTTATTTATCTTGGGTTAAGACCCATGAGTAAAATGCTAGTCTACATGACAATTTAGGTTTCTACATTTTAAGAGCTGCTAGAATGTTTTGAAAAAGATACTACACATGTGAGGGCTCCAGTATCTTCACAACTTTTCCAGTGTTTGCTGACAGCTTTCTTATTACACCAATACTAATGGGATGGAAAGAATTCTGAAATGAACTTGATTTAATGTGGCCTTTTTGATGCTGTGTGCAATAAATAAATGGATGGATGCAATAATATGTGTTTCCTGCATTAATGGTATATATTTTATTATAATATTTAATTTTCTGTGTGTATAACTAAATTAGAAACCATTTTTGTTGTCCAAATTTGTATTTTTTTTCCAAAAAGATTTTGTTTGGTTTTGTTTGTTTGTTTGTTTTGAGACAGAATCTCACTGTTTGGCCACTAGCTGGCCTCAAACTCACAGAGATCTGTCTACCTCTATATCCCTAGTGCTGGTAATAAAGTCATAGGCTACCACACCTGTCTTTTCACGAATCATTTGAATTAATAATGATGTAGTATAATATCTAGTTTGGTGAGCTGGTTTATTTTGATTGCCAACTTGACAAGATCCAGAATCATCTTGGAGCTGGGCAGTGGTGGCGCACGCCTTTCATCCCAGCACTCCGGAGGCAGAGCCAGGCAGATCTCTGTGAGTTCGAGGCCAGCCTGGGCTACCAAGTGAGTTCCAGGAAAGGCACAAAACTACACAGAGAAACTCTGTCTCAAAAAAAAATCATCTTGGAGACAAATTCATAGGCCCGTCTGTGAAGGGTTTTCTAGAATTGGGAAGACTGACCTCAATAGCCTGCTAGAATAAAAAACGACAGAGGGAGATGGTGTTGAGCACAATCATTCATCTCTCTCTGCTTCCTAGACTGGATATAATATGGACAGCTCTTGACTTCATGATGTTCTGCCATGCTGGATCCTCAAACTATGAGACCAAATCCGTCCTTCCTTCCTTAATAAGCATTTGTCATGGCCGTTTGTCTGTGCAATGAGACAAATAACTGGTACACTTTTTATGGGTGAGTCAAGAAGCTTTTGAAGGAGACACCTTTGTGGTGGTTATCCAACCACCTTAAGGCTCATACTGTGTACTGTGCCCCAAGCTCATGCTAACCCTGAAGGGTTGATGGCCAGGTGCACTGATGTGAACATCTGAGTTTTGGTATGTCTTTTTATCAAGCTCTGTGTTTTGAGTGGAGTTCACCGACTTATAGCAAAAGTTAGGACAATTAGAATTTGTGCTATGTGAAAAAAAAAACAGAATGCTTAGTTTTATTTTTTTTCGAAGATTTAGTGAGATATACAAATATCCTTTTGATAAAGTCTTTCTTGTTTGATTTAGTTTGTTTTAGAGGACACTTTTTTTTTTATTGTTGAGTAATTCAAATGGAGCTGGCTTGATCAAATGCTTCTCACTGGGTTGTGTATGTAGGATCTGGTGGCTATCCCTTCATAAAACAATGTGATACACAGTGCTTTTTAAGGCAGACCCATGTCATCTCCTTTTCATCCTGGAGATGAGTATGAGATTCTTTTAAAAACTTAGTGATCTGCTGCAGCATTCCAGGGTACAGACTTGTAGCAAGACCTCCTAGACCTGCCTTCCCAGGAAAGACTAGGATGGAGAAATCTGCCTTCCACTTGTCTCTGTGACTTGGCTGGCATTCTGCAGTTTTAATTAAAGGCTATTTCCTTAAGCAAAATGGCTCATTTACTCATATGTAAGATCTGCAATTTAGTCAGTTACTGTAAAGCAATGATTCCCAGGAACCAGCCAGGGTTTACTGGAAAGGAGCCTTTGCACACAGCTCTGTTTGTTTCACTTTCCTGCCTTGCCATGCCGAGAGAGCAGGGACAGACCAGAGGTAGCATGCTGCAGGAAGATATTTGGCATTCTTTTGAGACAGTCTTTAGTAAAATGTGTTCATGAGGGGCACACCCATGACAGAACCACTCCCATCTTCCCTACGTGTGAAACTGGACAGCGCTAGAGACAAGCATATATTAATTCTGAGTCCTCTTTTCCCAACCACTCTGGACTTACGGACACTGAGGGGCATTCAATCTGCAACAAAAAGCGTAAGGATTTTATTTCCACATAGCTACTGTTGCTCTGCTTAATAATGACAGGAATTGCTAACAGCAGTGTGCCAAAATTTAAATTCTCTTATTTATATTCCTGAATCTTTATCATTTCTGGCATAAGGAAGATTGCCTTGTACCCATGTTTAAGTTAAGATGAGGCTGAGAAAAAAAGTGTAACTTATATAGGGTCACAGGCTATTAAGTTTCCGAGTGGAGTTCAAAGATAAATTTCCTACCTTTAGAGTAAGTTCACTTCTATGCTTTGTAACTTTACCTGAAAAAAAGTATTGGAAAGGAGAGAGAAATTCAGACAGTGAGCATTAGTAAAACAAATAGAATGCACATACACACACACACACACACACATACACACACACACACCATTATCCCTAGGAATATAGAAATATTTAAAGGCTTAGGGAGACATTTGTTTTTCTGTAAGATCAACCAATTGCAGTCAACTTTACTGGGTTTCCCTTTTTATCATTTTCTACAAATTTTGGCTCGGCAGGGACACTCCTCCATCATAATTGTTCTGTGTGTTTTCAGATAGATTTGCAAGAAAAATCTTTCAAGTTCTCTTTAAAAATAAATTAAACCATCACTCACAGCAAACAGACACTCCCCATGTAATGAAATTAAGTGTAGAGTGCAATTTACAATTAAACTAATATTGAATTTGCTGTTGGCACCACAGCCTTGTGACAGCCCTGCCATGTTTGAATGGCTGCGACTGTGGAGTCCTTGGGGTGCCCCCGGGTCCCCCCTGTTGCCCTCTCTGACACTTCCAGTACACCTCCAGGACACAGGTCAGGAAGTCACAGTCACTCGTGATGGCATGTTTCAGTTCAGTTGATGGATCGTTCAGGCTGACCACGACTTCCATTGCACCGTGCTAAGAACATTACAGAACTGTCGATTTATATTTCATTTCTCCCTGTTCACGCAGAGTCAATTTTAAAATGTTTTAGTGGTATTAAGATTATTTGTGTAGAAAATCTTTATGGTTAAAATCTTATGAAAAGTGACAATTTATAGTCCTGGCTCTCAGGTGGCTGAGGCATAAAGAGGGTGCCCATGAGGCCAGTCTGTTCTATACATTGAGATGCTATCTCAAAGAAATATACTATGGGAAAATGTTATATGCTGGTGAATAGTTGCATTTTCTATGTAGATAAGTGCTAAATAGCTCTACAATGGGTAAATAATTTTAACTTGGATCCTATGCACACAATGGTCATGACAGTAACAACAGTGTTCAGTTTCATCAGTGAAATTTCTCCTTTTGTACACGTTTCTCATGCCAAAATAAGAAAAGAAAATACTAACTGTGCTTACCATTTTTCTCTGATTAAAGCCAACAATATTTTCTCTGGAAAATTTTAAGTCTTGTCTCTTGTTACTTTCTCCCATGCACATACTATTATATAGCCGTATCTACTGAGATTGGAATGGTGCCTTCATTTTCCTGTACAGTCAGGGGTCACCTCCAGGCTAAGATAGAAGATTTTGATAATAAGAAATAACCATGCTCTCAAAGGCTGCCATTTAGTCCTGTTTATCTCTCTCTTTTAAGTTTTTATATTTATTTTTATTTTATTTATTTGTTTTGTTTTGAGACAAGATGTTGCTATGTAGCCTTGGCTGGCCTGAATATACTTCAGTTGGGACTCATAGAGATCCATCAGCCTCTGCTGCCCAAATAAAGAGATTTAACGCATGCACCACCATATTCAGCTGTTAGCTTTTATTTTTAATTATGTGTATGCATGTGTGTGTGTGGGGTGGAGTCCTGTGTATGTGAATGCAGTTAACCATGTGGTCTGTAGAGGGCGGCAGATACCCTGGAGTTATAGGTAGTGGCTGTGAGGTGTCTGCTGTGGGTACTAGGAACTGAATTTGGGCCCTCTGCCTTCTCTTAACTACTGAGCCATGTTTTCAGCCCTTGGCTTTGTTTTAAGCCATCAAGCATGGTGACAGTGGGATGTTTATGAATTCAAATTTCTAGACTCCTCAGTATTATTTTACAATTTTTCTAAAATGTATGTCAAAATAATGCATATATCCTCAAATTCATAAAACAATTATTTAAATTATACTCACTGAGCATCATTGGAAATTGAGTTTTAAATAAGCAATAGATAATGTCAGTTCTTGACATTTGTAAGCACTATTTTTATTTAAATTATTTTATAAAATTATTTTTATCTTGATCTCTAGTGTCCTTGGTAAATTAAGAACAAAACACTGCAGATGTTTGAACATTTTCATGACCTCTTAGTGTTATTAGTAGGCAAACTAAGTTTACTGGGCTTCATCCATGAACGTAGAAGTATGCTCTATAAAACTCCAGAGAGGCTGGTTTGTATATCAATTGCTCAAGAAATTGTTTTGCAGATCACCCACACTTCACTGTAGAAAGTATGGAAAGCTTTATCAGTGTGGGCCCACGTGAGCCCAGGGACCTTGAAGCTTTCTGAAGAGGTAATTGTGGATTACGAGGTTGAGGCAATTTTCTCCCTGTTGACTTAATAAAAGTGATAGTTGGTATAGTTGATACAGTTTGCTAAGTAGCTCTGCAAACACTGTTTGATTTGACCTTGAACTATATGATGTGGTTTTTCAGGGGACATTTAGCTGATCTCACTGCACAGGCCCAGAAACTGGGAAAGCAATGGTCTTAATCAGTCCATATGGATTATAAGCTCTCCACGTTGATCAGGCTTTGAGCTTCTACTAATATCAATACTAACTAAAAGTCATTGAGGGCTTATTGTGACCAGGGACCATGTCACTCACACTATCTTACTCCACATTGGGACATACGCAGTCACACATCTGACGGGTAAAGCTTTCTCAGAGAAGCTTAGCTGGCCAACTGGCTGTCATATAGAATAGTGTCAAGGTGTTAGGATTATCCAAAAGATGGAGCTATCCATGACTTGATTTTAATCATAAATGGGGGTGTTGTAAGATATAGTTTATATTTATTTAACTTCTCTCTGCTCCAGTTTTGTCACCTATCAAAGTCAGTGGCAAGAATGTCTACCATGAAGGGTTATAAGAAATTCAAATGCAATATCTAATAATAACTTAAAATCATTTATAGTAGGGGGAATGCATAGAGCAAATGTTAGGTACTGTTGTTACATTATCTGTTTTTATATGAAAGTCAATAATTTAACTAGGGCATTTAATGTAAAAAACTTGGAATGGACCATTTTTTTTTGAGATGTAAGTTTTCATTAAATTTTATTTGTGTTTATTAGTGATTCCTTCTACATTTGTCCTTCTCAGGTCCATACTCAAAAATTCACATTACAGGTTATTAGCAGTAGACTGTGATTTTTGGACATAATGTATGATATGTTTCAGGGAACAGTAAGACAGATCACAACACAGTTTTAGAAAGTTCTCTGATCGGCTTCTCAAGTCTCCTTTACCCACAAGCCCATTCTACAGTTCATTTTGACTCTACCTTTCAAATTAACCAAGATTAAAGCTTTCAAAACCCATACCAAACCAAAACCAAACCACAGCAGCACCAGGCTCAGTTCAGTCACACTATCTGACCTGACCTCTCTGGGTGCATTCATCATTCTTGGACAGATATTTTCGTATGAAAATTCTGTGTAATAATTCTGTTGTGTAGGCAGTGTAGCACTGTGCCAAGGAATCAAAAGAGCAATTCCATCAAATTGTCAATAGTAAGAGGAATGTGTTTCTCAAGGACTCCCTTTGGAGACCTAAGTCAACACAAAAAAATATTTGAAGGCAATTAAAGAGTAATAATGTCTGTGTAAATATCCAGCATGACAGGTAATGAGAAGTTGTTTTATTCTACATTTTTAAAGTTGTTACACTGTCCAGTGATAAAGTGATGAGCTGTGTTATTTTCTTCTATGACAGAAGACAAGTAAATGATTAAGCAAAACTTTAATCCAAGTAGTAGGCTCAACTCTACCGCTCTCTTTTTGCATATTGAAAATGCTGTCCTGACAATTTACTGCCTTGAATTTCAGGTGTGTCTAGTGGAGGAGACATCAGAAGAAAAACTGGGTACATAGAAATAAAGATTTATGTGAAATGATGCCAGTGTTGTTTTGTGGTGACACAGTCAGGCATGGGCACTGCCACCTACCCCTTTTTTTCTCTTTTGACTTTCTGAGTCATCTTTCTCCAACTTTATAACTGGGCTGTTTTCCAAGTAACCAGGAAGGACATGTTTAGACACAAGAATTTTCAATTTTTCATGTAGACAGTGAAAAAAAAATGACAAAGGTAGAGGGGATAGTTAGGCTGTTTCATGACACTATTCTTGGGGAGATGTGAGCGGATGTCTACTCACCCCAGATGGGGAATGAATGACAGACTAGAGTCCAACTATGTGAACACGTGTGTTTAATTGGTGTTACCTACAGGAGTATGGGTGAGATGTTACAGGAGCAGAAATGGTTCAAAGAGAGTTGCATCACCAAAAGCAACATCCCACCCTAGGATGGGAGACAGCTCACACAAACTGGAAAACTGGAACACACTCTATAACCTGCAGGTAGTTCAATAGGCTGGAGAGTCCTTTCCATGTAACTTAGTTGGTCTGGTCTTCTGGGCAACTCAGTTTTCTGTCTCTTTCAGATGTCTCTCCTGATCTTTGCTTCTCCAGGAAGCTCTGCTGGTCTGAACCTACTCTTGGCAACTCAGCTTGAATGTCTTTCAACAGGCGATACTGCTATGTATTGTTGTGGAGGGAGGGGTCAAATGAATCTTGCCAGTTTCATGGACTTCCTGAAACTATTGTGTTGTTTACTTCCTAAGCTTAAGGAGCTTCCCTACATGATGGAATGCATTGCCTCTTTTTAGAACATCCTGTGTCTTAAAGAGCTTACCTCTCAGATGGGAGGCTTTATCTGAGGCGAAATTACCACTCTACATTTAGTAACTATAGTTTTGTTTTAAGCTGGAAGTACAGTTGAAGGGATTATGGCCAGCTCAAATGTAGTGTGCTGGCTCTGGCAGGCATTGCCCTTCTCTCATGTTCCCTCTGCCTTGCTAAAAAACATTAGATTACATTCCTAAAGCTAGTCACCAAGGTCTGTTCCCTTATTTGGCCACTTCTTCCTCCTGACTCTAACTACCAGGGTCGAACTATCAAAGTATTGAAGTTCAGCCATCCAAAGCCCACTTTGGCTCACCAAAGTAACATGCCCAATTAAAATTAAACACCTCATCCTAACATGGAGTTTCCCCTTTTACCTTTATAAACTATCATTTTTCCATGTGCATGTCTGTTTCCTCTCTACCCAGAGGTAGTTCTTTGTCTCTCCAGGAAATAGACCCTTGCCCTCTTCTCTTTTTCTCTTCCCCTTCTCCCTCATCATCTATTGGCTATGTTTGTCTCTTATACCCTGCCCTCTCTCCCCCTGGGCCAAATATCCTTGTGCTGACAACTTGGCCTTGGGGGTCCTGAGCCAAAACTTTTCCTTTCAACAATGAACAGATTGCTCTTTGGGAAATCCATGGCCCCAGTAGCCTTGTGGTGGATGCCAGCGGAAAGGTTAAGGGATTCTGTAATACGCTAGAAGAGAGGCAATAGACCAACCCCAAAAGAACACTGGGAAATGAAGTAGGATATGAGAGAGTTATAAGCAGCAAGAATTGTTCTATAACATTTAGAAGATTTTGACAAACACAGGAAGGCTCCAGCATTTGGTTTTAGCATGAAGGATCAATGAGTCTTTTAACCTTTCATTTGACTTAGGAAATGGAGGCAAAAGAAAGTATTTGAGACAAAGATGACTTTTTCTTGGCTCCCTAAAGCCAAGATACATAGATAACTATCTCCCCTTGCCAGTATTAGGGTTATAAATGTTAGACATTCTCTCTCCATCTCCCCCTGTCCTTCTGAAAATTGTTTTATATTTCATAAATCAGCATCCATGAATTTTAATTGAAACACTACAGGCTTCAAACCATCACCTCTTTTGTTTTATATTATCTTCATCTGATTTAATCAGATGAGCATACACTTTAGTGACAACTTCAACATAGTATATTTTATCTATTGAAACATAAATTTAATGTTAATGTTGTTTTGTACAAAAGTTTCTCCATGTTAAAGTGAAACCACCCTCAGCCTTTCTGACATCTTTTGCATCTTTTTACATCCTTTGTCTAGACTTTTTTTTTTAAATAAAGGAGCAATTCTCTTTATGCTGTTCTTTTGGCTTTCTGCATAATTTCAAACTTTTTACATTGGTTTGCAGATCACTGTATGTTCTTAGCAAGCAGAAAAAATAACACAGAAAGTGTTTTGCATTGTTTTGTATAATTTTAGAATAGTGTTCATTCATCATCTTCCTTTATGTGACATTTTGACAAGCGTCTTAACAGATTGGAGAATAGAGATGCTTTTACATGATTAAATTAGACAAAGAGACACACATACACGTCGTGTCATGGTGTAGCTCAGTTGTCCCAGAGTCTCTGACTAGGAGATTCTTGACACCTCTGTGTGCTGGGGGCTGGAGACAGCTCTCTTGCTAATGCTTAAGAATAACAACTTCGGAATCACTTTGATCTTGCCAAGTCTCTGCCAGGCACTTCTGATGGGCCAGTCAAGACACCTCCGCTCTGGCTTTCAATTATAGAAATTAGAATGCCAAATTTTATCTTCCTAGCTTCTTCTGTAGCCAGGTTATGCCATTCACAATGCATAGTGTATACGGTTTCTTGCCCTTCTTTGCTTGTGCTTAACAAATTTCTCTCCTGGGTAAACTGGGGCACATTTTGTGGCATGAAATGCACACTCAGCCCTACTGTGTAGTTTCACATTTTACTGCTGATAAGTCCATTCATCTCACTCCTATGTTTAGAAAAGTTACAAGTTCAACAATATTTTTAATTTTGTTTATTTCTTATGAGTTACCACTTAGTGTCATAACTTACATTTTAGAATTAGAGCAATAGATAAACAGAGTATGAAAGTTTTCAGAAATACTTAGTTTCATCTCTTTTCTGTGAATATGTATAAATGGAGGAGCCAAGAGCCTATAGATTTTTTCTGACTTTTGTAGAGTAGGATAATATTAAATTTTCCGTCTTGGTTTGCTCTATAAAATGCTTGAACATTTAACACTCCCTATGTGCTAGGCTAGGCTGCTGCATGCTGTATGTTTCGGTTTGGGGCAGGACCCATCCTCTATCACAGCCTTCCTCTGGAGTATCTTTCCAAGTTAGAAGAAGGATGAGTATTGGCAATGGATTTTAGTCAGGCTTCTGGACCTGATGCAGTTTTCATCAGTGAGATTATTTGCATGAAACCGAGAATGCAGAAGTAATTTGAGAGTCATCATTCTGTAAATAGACATGGGGAGTCGGACAGGAACAACCATTCATCCATGGTCCATGCGCTTTGATGGGAGGCTAGGGGTCTAGCAGTTTCTGAAGTCAACAGTGGGTGAAAGTCACAGGAATGAGACACTTCCTTTCCATCTTAGTGTGTGTAGCATATTCTCGGACAAGAAAGTTCAGAAACAAACAAAATTATCAACATAGAGTAACAAAAGCCTTGTTTGATGCAGGAGAGGCTGCAGGATTTGTGGCCTCCACAAACAGATGGCATTAGACAGAAGCTGTTAGCAGATGCCTGGAAAAAGGGGATGGCACTGATCAAACATTCTGTTCCTTGACTTGGTGACATGCATCTGTATGCATTTGCCCAATTTTGCTTCAAGTTTATATACAAATGGTGGATTTTACAGGGTGGAATTTTTTTTCCATCAGTGGCCTTTGAAAAATACCTAAAAAGCATAGTTGGGGTAAGTATCTATGTCCTGCCCCAAATTTTTTTTACCATGCTTCAGACCACACCACACCACTGGGAATAGTGTTGGAGCTTTGTTCCATTTTAGGTTTGGTCTAACACAACACACATATGTCATTCCCAGTGTGCAAGTTGTGAGTCCTAGCTCGGTCCTCTGCTCGAAGTGTCAGAGCAACATTCAAGGTGTCCTGTGTGTTAGGTTTTCTTAAAGGTCCAATAGAGAAGATTTGTCTCCATGTTTATTCAAAGTGTTGACAGTATTCCTTTAGACCTGTCATTCTTAGCTGCTTGTTTGTCTAAGACTGCCATGTGCCCATGGCTCCCAGAAGTCTTCTGTGGTTCTTGAAAGTTTCCCCCATCTCTTGGCTCTGCAGGCTTTCCCAGCAAGGCTGCTGACTTCAGCAACCTGGCAAAGAAAGTCTCTTAAGATACATTCTGATGGCAATTCAGTCCCCTGTTATGCAGTTTGTACGATGGAGTGTGCTCATCATATTCTGTTGTTTAGAACAAGTCATAAACCTCAGGCTGGGCAGACTGTATAGAACTGTGAGCAGACATCATAAGGGCCACCTTAAAGTCTGTTTAGAAGATGCTGTTACTCTGAGACATTGAGGACATGATGGGAATAGATGGGAAACAGAGAAATTCGGAGCAGGAGAACAGTTGCAATGCACTCTGTAGCTTCAGTTCTGTTTCTCTGGATTTGCAGTAGCATTGTAAATATTTCCCACGTTAATATGTGGGACTGTATTATTTAATTTACCTCTATTCCAGTGACTTTGAGAAAAGAGCCAAACAGGTGTGTGTAGGTAGTTTTCCCTCTTTCCTAACTCAAAGCTACAACTAAGGGGAAACAGCTGTGTAATAATTGGGGCCAACTGAAGATCCCCAAAGGAACAATTTCAACCTATATATATTTATTTACATTTGAGCTGACATGCACATGTCTTAATGTTAATCAAATGATAGATTAAATTTATTAAGATCAAAATAAATGGACTCATCTAGAGCCAACACTTTCAGTCCCCAAACCTAATTGAACTGCACCCATATTTGTGCTCATATGGAACCTGGAACTTGAGTAGCATGTGATGCCAGGGCTTAGGTCCAGCATACTGCTACATGATGGAGGTGCCTAAAATACTCCACCAATTGGGAACTGGGTGGTTATTCCCTCCTTCCCATCAGGCTCATGTTAACCATCTGTTACTGTGTCATCGTGTCTTGACCCAAGTGAAAAATGGGACCTGTCACTTGGACTCTGGTTAGGTAGCCTTCTGCACTGTGAGGAGCATTCTTAATTAATCTTCATGGAGTGGATGTCAGGCAGTGCCATGCATTAAATCTGTTCTGATGTTGGAGCTGTCTTCACACCTCTGTAGGTGGCTCTCTTAGGTCATGCCCAAGCTAGATTGATGGGATGAGCACTGTGCTTTTCAAATAATGAACTTGAAATTAGTTTAAGCAAATCTTGTCTTCTAGTCTTTGTTTTTAAAGTAGCACATTAAAATTTTGGTTGAAAATCGTGTTCTTTCATTATAGCCTTTATAAAAAGTACAGAAGTTGTAGGATTGTGGGCCAGTAATGCTTTGAAATGAGTACTCCAGTACATGCATTGTTAATACATTGTATTAGTCCTTTTAAAATTCCTCATGACTCAGAAAAGAAATAATTATTGTGATTGTCTACTTCCTGAATCACATTTCCTGGCTTCTTGTTAATTATTTCAATTATCTATTGATTTTTGCCAAAGACACTGAGTAGTGGTCACATCATATTTTGTTTCTGTGATGCTTAATCTTGTCAATTTGATGGGCTTAGCATCACCATAGAAACAAATCTCTGGGTATGTCTGTGAGGGATTTTCTAGATTCCTTTAATGAAGGTAAGAACACTCACCCTGAATGATGGGCAGCAGCATTCTATTGGCCGGAGTCCTGAACTGAATAAAAAGGAACAAGGGAGCCAAACAGCAGCATTCAGTGTTCTTTTGTTCCTATGAATGCAGTGTAACTGGCTGCTTGAAATTCCTGCTGCCATGATGGACTCTGTGCTGGACCTGAGAGACCAAGTAAATCCTTTCTTCCTTAAGTTGCTGTCATCAGGAACTTTGTCAGCGCGACAGAGCAAGTAACGATACAATATTTTTATTCCAAGTGTTGGCTTGTTAGATTTACATTACAGTAAGAAGTAATTTATGAAATTAGTTTTTGTTGTTGTTGTTTTCAAACCTAAAACACTGAGGGTAAGTTGGTCTGTTTCCTGAGGCTACCCTCAGTGTTGTACCTAGCCAGTGTTCTGTTTTACTCAAGATCCCCGAGACATTATAAGCTCTACCTTCAGCATCGTATTTGTTGAATAAATACTAGAGTGAGGGTTAATGACTTATTTCCATTACGTTTGGTATCTGTAGGAGATGCACAATGATAAGGTGCAAGGGCATGTGTGTTCTACTCTGTTGCTGTGACTCTTAATACCTAGTTAAAGGTGACAGTGGGGTGCTCGCAGCTGCTAGTGCATACCACACAGCTATGCTGACTGTGGAGTAGTGCATCCCATGGGAAGCATCGAGCCAACCAAACTTGTATCCGTGCTTTAAAGACTGGTCTTGTTTGGATCATATTAAGATTGCTTTCTAGTTCTAATGGAAGTTTGGAAGATCAGAGCTGGGCATGAGCACACATACCTGTAACTCTAGCACTTGGGAGATTCAGGCAGGAAATTTGGGAGTTCAAGGCCCGTTTCATAGCAAGTTCAAGGCCAGTCTGGGATATATGACATACTGTTTCAAACAAATGAACAAATAAACTAAACGTTTGTGATCAAAATCCTTTATTTTGCGAAGAATTAACTAGAGTTGAGTAGCTCTTACCACCTTTGCATAGAGCAGGGAGACTAGTTAGCCACAGTCCTAGTGTCCACTGCACTCAAGTGCTGCCTGCCGGGTCTTAAAGAGGTAAGCCTTCATAACGTCTGAAGGCTTTCTGATCAAATTTTTATGGTCTCTCTCTGTCTCTCTTTCTCTCTCTCCCTCTCTCTCCCTCCCTCCCTCCCTCTCTCTCCTTCTATCTCTCTCTTCCTCCCTCTCTCTCCCTCTCTCTCCTTCTATCTCTCTCTTCCTCCCTCTCTCCCTCTCTTCCTCCCCCTCTGGCTCCCTCTCCTGCTCTCTTGCTCTCTCTCCCTTCCTTCCTCTCTCCCCATCTCTATATATAGAATATATATGTAGAGTATATATATACATGCGCATTAATATAATATAATATATATACATTCTACATATGTATCATTTCTACACAGCATCTTGCATCTATTTTACTCTTGCTTGTATGTGTAAGATTTCAGGGCTGACCACTTGATATTGGATAACAAGTTAGGGGGCTCTGGAATGACTACTTTTCTCTGTGTCTCAGCATTCCTTAGATGCCTGTAATTCTTTGCCTAAGGGTCAGGTCCCATGAAATTTCCCCCCTTCCATAATAGCACGTCTGTTGGTATTGTCATTGTTCAGGTCCTGTTTAGACAGCTATATTATTGAGATATGGAAGTAGCTTCCCTGTCATTTCTAGAACACCGAAGCACACAACAGGCTTCCTGGTCCTCTGACTCTCACAGTCTTATGCCCTCCCCTCTGCAATGGCCCCTCTTCTTGCCTTGTTTATGAGACAGCACTATAGGACTTGAGCATCAGGGAATATTAGTTATTAAAATTGACCTTACCAGACACACAGTTTATTTTTCAGGCCAAGTAGAAATTTGGTTCTCTGGCTTAGTGTAGAGTTCATATGGTGAGCCTCAGTTTATATCTAGAGAGATTACAGTAAGTGAAGTGGGTGAAAGCATCTTAAGAAATGTAATGGGAGGGAGACGACAGGGCTCCGTCTCTGCATAGACACTGCGTCAACAGACCACTTTTGATGAGGGCCCATGGGACAGCTGTTGGATATAATGGGGAGGAAGCCTAGCAGGCGAGCTCTCTCTCCCTCAGATTTCTACTTTCAGAATGTGGCATGGCAGTCTTTGAGGTGGTGAGATGTTCTTGTCTTTTAATCCCTTCTGTGCCCCCGGGATGCCTATTCTTGCATGTTCTCACGGCAATGGTGGGTACGTGAGGAGGAAAACAATCTACATTGGGCATGTGCTCATCAGACCTGCATTTGTGTCCTGCTTCTCACTCTACCTGCTTGCAGAGACAGTGTAAGAGGATACTGCAAATTTAATGCAGATTAAACTCATGTTGACTCATGCCATAAATATCTTTAGGGTATTCCTGTCAGAGCATAATTCAGGCAACTTGACAGACTTGAATTCTTTGTTGTTGTTGTTGTTGTTGTTGGTTTTTCAAGACAGGGCTTCTCTGTGTAGTTTTGGTGCCTGTCTTGGATCTTGCTGTGTAGACCAGGCTGACCTTGAACTCACAGAGATCCATCTCGCTCTGCCTCAGACTTGAATTCTTATGTATGTGGTATGGATATGTGTGTATGTATGTATGTTTTCACGTGTGTATGAACATATGTATGGATCATGTCAAGTCCTGAAATTCATATCATGTGCCTTCCTTAATCACTCTCCATTTTGTTTATTGAATCAGGGTTTCTTGATGAACCTAGAGCTCAGCAATTCTAGCTCTTTGGAGACCCTGTCTCTGTCTCTCAAGCATTAGTATTACAGGGGTGGGGGGCAGCTTTTATGTGGGTTCTGGGAATCTGAACTCCATTCCTCGCATTTCTGTAGCAAACTTTATCTACTGAACCACGTCCTGAACTCCACAAATATTCCTTATCATTACTTTTATAAGACTTTAAAAAAAGAAATTATATATTTATGCCCTAGGGGGCTTACTTAGAAGAATATTCAAAAGACTTTTTATACTTTCATTATTAAGTGTACAGATATGTTTAGTTATATTCTTAAAATATTTGTTTTGATTGATAGTTGGCTTTGAGTGTTCTTGAGACAGGTTTCATTATTCAGTTTTTACTGACCTAGAACTCACTGTAGAGTTCACTGGCCTTGTCTCAAATGCATGAGGAGTCATCCTGCCCCTGTCCTCTGAGCAGTAGGACTACAGGCATATGCCACCAGGCATAGCCTATGTTTTAATATACAAATTAGGGCAGTAAATGTAGAGTAAAATTTCATCTTAAGATTTTTTTGTACACTTACAAAATCTTACACAAGATTCATCAATTGCAGTTTAATGTTTCAGAAGTCTATCAGAGTAGCTCAATATAGAATATAAATATTGGATATATACATATTTTGGTAAGTTTATATAACCACTTTGTACAAGGTTGCTAGGATGTTCATTCATTTCAGTTTGGACTGACCAAATTAACAGACGTTTCTCCAGAGTCTCCAGCCACCTGGTTGGAATGCACCTGTTGTCTCCAATGCTGACAATGATGCACAGAGGGTTCAGAGCTAGCAGGGTGTCGTTGAGGATCCTCAGGAGAATTCTATCAAGGAGACTTGTGAAATCATAAGCCTTATGAAAGCAGAAATGGATACTCACTCAGCCTGTTGTAACTTCAAATAAAGGGGAGAAATCTCCACCTGACGCCCATGGTTATTTTTGTAGTCCTTTTAGAGTTTTGACAGGTGATTTCTATACCTGAAAAGGTTATTCCGTACAGAATGGGTATCAGATTACCACAAGAGTCTTTAACTGAAATGAACATCTGTTTAATGAAACAATTGCCTTTTGATTATGTGTGATGCTGCCAGTGAAGGATATTCTGTGTAGCAGCGTGCTGAGTTAGCAAGACCTGTCTCAAAACTTCTCAAGTGTTCTCTCAACAGGAAGGGCATACATTGTTGCCTAAATCGTCAACTTCAAGTAGAGCGCTTGCTTTTGCTGAGGCCTTTCTCCCTCTTTAGCTCAGTTGTTCAATAAGAGTCTTATTGAAGGAACTTATCTCTTCTTTTCTTAAGCTCCTAGCCCTATTGTATCTTTTAGAAATGCTCTGAGATCTGAGAGTATTCTTTTGAGAAAAAGAATCTTCTATTCATCTGATGTTTCTATTGACTGTTGACTTCACTGAGTCAACAGGAAACATAAAATAAAAAGGATGCCAGCTGAGGAGGGTGGCACAGTGTGTGTGTGTGTGTGTGTGTGTGTGTGTGTGTGTGTGTGTGTGTGTGTGTGTGTGGTGGAGACTGCCAAAGCTTCCCCATAGACCACACTTTTACTATGGTTTATTTCCCAAACATTTCAGAAAACAAAATAGGCATTTGATTCTTTAAGTAGTTGGTTCAGCAATAAACTGAAGTCTCCTCAAGGTAAGAGCAGTCATCTTCCATAAAGGAATCTTTGACTCAAAAATTAACACAGAGGATATTCTGAGAATAACACACACACACACACACACACACACACAGAGAGAGAGAGAGAGAGAGAGAGAGAGAGAGAGAGATTTAAAGCCAACATGCAAGTGATTGCATGAAGCTTCGAAGATCAGTCAAATGGATTTCATCACAGGACCCAATTCCTCTGCTGATGAAGAAATACTACAGGACCAAAGAGGAGAATCAGCCTCTGGAGATTGATTAAATTCACACTTGGGGGCATTGTACTCATTTCATGCTTACCTTTGTAATTTCTAACTTCATAAAGAACTAATTAAATTTCTTATATAGGTACAAGTTAGAACGCTTAAACAAAGATTTCCTTTTAAAAAGAAGCTCTAGGCTAGCCATGTGTCAAAGTGGCCAAGGTGTAAATACATGGCTTGAGGAGGGATAGCAAATGAGCCTTTCTGTGTCACCTCTCAATATCCCTTCCATCTTGGCCTTCTTCTCTCTAAGATTGTCTTTTACTTTTGTCTTATTGGACTTAAGTTTTTGCTGAAACTCTGCAAAACGTTGGTTTACTGATGTTCAGTGATTTAAATTTCTTTCCCTTCAAGTTTTCATGACCCCTGGACACACTGAACTCTGCACACCCATGGCTGATCGCCTTCCCATTGCCTCCACCTTTTTCGTCCTGTCAACTCCTCTGAATCCCCTGATGACCCAGTCATCCATCCTCCAGGTCCTCAGAGTAGCTTCTTCCCCTTCTGCACTGGACACAGTCCATCAGTTACCAAGACCTGGTTTTCTCTTATTTCAATCATGCTCTCGTCTCCTGTTGGCTTCTCAGGAGCCTATAGACACTCCTCTGAGTTAAAGACCGAAAAATATCTCCAAAAAACATACCTGTACCTGTTTTCCTGTGTTTAATACTATGACTGTGTGTGTGAGAATCGTATTCTATAGCTACTGAACTGATAAAATTGATATACTCTGTCACAATTTTTTTACAAGTTTCTCTTTCTAAAAGCATAATTAGATGGATCTACAGATACATTTACATTTATGTTTGCCTCTGTGTATTTATGAGCACATCACATATATGTAGCTAACTAAGCTAAATTGTAAAACATTTTAATAGTCACATAGCATAGTGTTACAGCAATTGGTAAAAGATAGGCAGTATGCTTATTGGTGTCAGTATCTGTAAGTTATAATTTAGAATAAATTAAAAATACTTTTAAATTCTCTGATGAGTCATTTTCCAAAAGTAAATTATCAGAATGATGGCTTATATTTTATAATTCTTCCAATTCTGTGACGATACTAGCTCTATAACGTTAGGAACACATTAATTGACATTACATGTCTGTATGCTACCTGGATAAGAACATTTTCTCCCTGTTACAGTTCATCCCCTTACTCGTTTTCAAGGCTCCTTGAGAGACAAGTATAAGGTCAAGGTGCATTAGGAGCATGCACTGTATTCACAGGAAGCAGCATTGTTTGTCCTCACCATCAAGTGGCCCAGAGAATTAGGCTGGGGTATGTTGCTGAGGTGCTGTTTCCTTAGTGGATGTGGCACTTTTCCCTCTTTCTCTGCTGCCTTCACTTAAGTTTAAGTAGAAAAAAAAATCTTCAGCAACCTTTAGTGTCCTCCTTTACATTTTTGTTTCCCAGCCCTTATCATCTAGTCATTACAGCTGCTAGCCGGATTGATTTGTTAAAATGCGATTGTCACTGGGATCTCACTATGGCCTCTCTTTGACTCCCTGGTCCTTGTGAGCTCTGATAAAAGAATTCAGGGGAGACAGAGTGTAGAATAAAAGCAGAGTTTATTATAGACTAAAGTGAAGTATTTTTAAGGGGTGAGGGTAGACAGTGAGAAGAAGGATCATGGCAGAGCAGAATACTCTCACAGAGTGAGTGGACAATGACTGGAGAGATCATGGAGGCAACCCACATTTTAGGTGGCCTTTGTATTATTTCTGAATCCCCTAGATTGACAGTCTTCCTTGAAGAGTATTGTCCTTTCAAGATGATTGACAAGCCCATTTGGATTAACTCAATGGAAAGGGCAATGGTCTTTGTTCTTTACCAGAAGTCCTCCAACTAGATAGCAATCTTAGAAGATTTAGATCGCTATCTGTTAATGATCTCTGAGGCAGTCAGACTATCATGTCTCCACTTTCCTCTTTCTACTGAAATAATGCTCAGATCCCATTCATTTGCGTAATCAGATTCCTTGTAGGTGAAATTCCTGGTTTTATAAGCTATGGATTGTGAGGGAGGGGTCCGTCCCCTAGGAATCTCAAGACTTTCATATCTAACCACCAGCCTAGCAATATCTGATTTGTAACTTCATCATTCATCTTTTTGTTTGATTATTTTAGGTTTAGCCCAAGCTTGCTATAAACTTGTCATATTCCTGCCTCAATTTCCCAAGAGCTAGGATTATAACATTCCACACAGCTCTTCCTCTCTTTTGAAGACTTCATAGCTTTCCATTGTTATGGGAAAAAAGTTGAACTCCTAACCAAGGTTTTCTCATGTTCTGGGCATGCCAGCTTTCTCTTTGTTCAAGTAACAATGGAGACTTCCAGAAATAGATGTTATACCTGCTTCATTTGAAATGTCTATCTCTTCTCATTGTGGATGCCCTCCATCCTTCAAACTTCACTTTAAATCACCATTGCTGAGAAAGACCTTCCTTGTCCACTCTATCCTCAAATGACCCCTCCCTAAAGTTTATTGTCCAAAATTAAGGTATCAACATTAAGATCAGGCCTCCAACTGCTTAGGTTAAGATAAAACCCAGTGTAGGTGTGGTGGCTCATACCTTTAACCTCAGCCTCAGGAGGCAGAGGCAGAAGGGGTTCCACACCAACCAGGACTACAAACTGAGACTTTGTCTCCAAAATGAAAAAAAGAAAAGAGTCCTAACCCATTTTTTGAAGGGTTATATTTATATCAAGGAACCCATCAGTTCCAGTGCCCTTAATTTCCTCATCAGAACAGTGAATTTAATATTGGAACTTCTCTCATAAGCTTGGGATTTTGAATATATATGTGTGTGTGTGTGTGTGTGTGTGTGTGTGTGTGTGTGTGTGTGTCCTGTGCTTAGAATTCACTGGCATACTGAAAGATGGTAGTTATTATAGCATCCATTTTTTAAAAAAATTGTTTTACATCATGGCCTTAGTTTCCCCTCCCTCCTCTTCTTCCAGCCCTGCACCCCACACACCCTCTGTTCCCACCCACCCCCAATTCACTCCTCCATTTCTGTTCAGGAAAGAGCAGGTCTCCCATGGATATCTGTGGTGGTATTGTGTTCCCCAAAATAATGTGCGCTCTAATAAACTTATCTGGGGTCAGAAACAGAACAGCCACTAGACAGACATAGAGACCAGAAAATGGTAGTACTCACACCTTTAATCCTAGCATTCCAGAGTCAGAGATCCCTCTGGATCTCTGTGTGTTCAAGGCCACATTGGAAACTGCCAGGCATGGTGACACACGACTTTAATCCCAGGGAGTGGTGGCAGAGGAATCGGCAAGGTGAGAAAGCTGTGACTTCTTCTGCTTCTCTTCTTCCAGCATTCACCCCAATACCTGGCTCCAGGTTTGTTTTTATTCATAAGACCATTTAAGATTCCTGCTACAGATATCAACAAAACATGGCATATCAAGTTGCAGTAACTCCAAGCACCTTCCCATGTATTAAGGCTGGGCAAAACAACCCAGTGTGAGGAATAGGGTCCCAAAAGCCAGTAAAAGTGTCAGAGACAGTCCCTGCTCCCACTGTTAGGTGTCCCATAAGAGGACCAAGCTCTCACATATAAGCAGAGGGCCTAGGTCAAGGGACTAAGGTAGTATCCCGTTCTTGTAAAATACTATTAATGTATCATCTGTATTAACTGATTGCTTCTTAAACCCTTATCTGGAGTGACAATGCCAAGTTAGGGATGGCTTCTGCCCTTTTTTTTGTTTTTGTTTTTTCAGTAATGTCCTGGCAGCTGCCCGCTAGAGGAATTCCACGCATGTTTTGTTGAAGAAATGAGAACTGGGGTCATACATTGACAAGTTCCTTAACCAGGCAGTTGAGGCCCAAGATTCCTTCTGAGCTACTCCTACAAGCGCAGAATGGCTAACGTCACTCTGACTTCTGAAGGCCCTGTTAGGCAGAGCTGAGCTTCAGCTCCTCGAACCGTACAACTACATTTCTCATTACACACTGCTGTTCAGACTGGGGCTCAGGGGTTCAGGGACCTCCATTAGGATCGAGCTGTAGGTACTCAACCTAATGCCCATAGAAGGCAGAAGAGCTCCCTGAGAGTATCACTGACTTGAACAAGACCTCTTGTCTAATAGCTGCTATGCTAATGAACCACGGATTCCACCCATGGAAACCTATTCTACTGCAGATTCATTAAAGCATCTGTCATCCGTCAGATAAAGGATGGGTGGCTAGCTCGTGATACTTCCTCCCTGAAGGAAGAGGCTTCTGGTTGGTGAGAGAGTTGGCCTATCCTGGAGCAAGTGATGCTCATGAGGCCAAGTAGCTAAATCTGTATGTGACCTAGATTTGGGATCAGCAAAATACAACTAGAGGTCAAATCCAGTCGGCTGCCTATTTTTCTGTGGCCTGTGCACAAACAATGATTTTCACATTTGGGGTAGTTACGAAGACTTGAAAGAAGGAAAACCTCATATGGTATATGAAAATTATATGAAATTAAAGTGCGTTTTTGTTGGAACATAGCACATTCATTTATTCATGTCTCAGCATCACTTCTAGGCACTACCATGATGGTGTTGGATGCTTGTAAAAGAGGCATCATCATTGACATAAAACACCCACTTTGCTGCTTCCTAGTTTAAATTACCATTTAGGAAATAACATATTATCAATAGTGAATATTTTAAAGTGTATATATAGATATATCTATATGAATATATTTAAAATCTTCATAAAAAGTGTACAATTATTTGTAGTACCCATGGTGAATGGTGAATGGTTCAGGTACATCAAAGTCATCTACTTTAAAGATTGTTTCATGACATTAGACAATATCCAGTATATTTTAAAAGATTAAATACTAGGCAAGACAGCCAGCACTCAGGAGGCAGAGCCAAATAGATGTCTGTGAGTTCAAGGCCAGCCTATTCAACAGAACAAATTCTAGGCTAGTCATGGCTACATACTGAGTGAAAGTCTGTCTCAAAGACATTGGGTTTTGTTGTTGTGTTGTTGTTTGTTTTTGTTTTGTCAAAGCAAGTTTTCTCTATATAACAGCTCTGGCTGTCCTCGAACTCAATTTGTAGACCAGACTGGCCTTGAACTCATTGAGACAGCCTGCCTCTACCTCCCAGTGTTGAGATTAAAGGTGTGCACTGCCAGGGCCTGGCTCAGAAACAGTTTTTTAAATAAGCAAACACAAGACTCAATATATGATATCATCTCACATTCATTATTTATTATGTAGGCATATAATATTGTTTGTTTTTCACAAGAAGTTCATGGAACAGATTAAGAGACTATGAACAACAGTGGTTTTATTTGGTGTATAACATTTCTAAACAAACCTATGTGTGTTTAAAGTAATAAGACCACACACTGTCATGGACCACCCAATTCATGCCAATGATTAGTTAGTAAAAGGAAGCTTTGTGCAGTTTTTCTCATTTGTGAAGTAAACACAAGAAATTCCATTTATTTTCAAGAGATAGAAAAGCATCTCTGTGATTCACAAATGAGAAAATAGCCCCAAATGGCTTCTTATTTATCCAGTCTGTTTAACAGAGGCAAAGGAAAATTGTAGAATGTTCTGTGCCTGGCCCTTAATGAGTCTGTAGACAATGACTCCAGCCTTGAGCATCAGTGTAGTGAGAAGCAGCCAGCCAGGAGCTGCTGAGAAAGAAGATTGTTTTCCTCCTTGTCATTGCCACTAAACAACAGATCAGGTACATGATGATGGGATATTAATTTCCCATAAGGCCACTTGTTAAATAGTTGTCTTGGACAATAATCAGTGTGACATGGTGTGAAAGAGTGGGTATATTTAATAACAGATGCCATGAACCATTTTCTTCCATTGTATGATCCCAAATCTTCCAGACCACCTCTTCCTGATCCGGTGTTCTATGATTGTAATAGCTTCCTGATCCACAGGGCTATATTTTTAAGAGCTACCTCCCACCCACATACACACACACAGTGAATACTCAAAACCTCAAATAGTACCTAATTTGGTATATTCTGTGTTTTTCCCTCTATAATCTGTGGTGTGGTCAAATAATATCAGAATGCATCTGTTCTTCCCTGAATTAGACCACAGGGCTGCCTCTAAAATTAATATTCTTAAAGTTTAAGTCTATTATTAAGGAAGATAATATAATGGTCACTTGAACTTAGACACCCAATGATAGCAAGAAGTTTAATCTTGTAACTGAAGAGGATTAAGTGACCTATAGGGGAGTAACATATATTGTAGATGAGGGAATGTGGAAAGGTTCATGTCCTGAACAGAATGGCATGGGAAGGCATGAGAGTTAATTACACTATCCAAGCAGTCATGCAATTTAAAACTTATAAATTGTTTGTTTCTAGAACTTTCTTTTTTAGTATTTTCTCTTGTTTTACTGTTAGTAATTGAAAGGAAGAAAGCAAAGCTTTTGATGGCTAGCCATAAACCTTAATTGAAGGCATCAGCTTTCCATATACTTTTTATTCACTCAGTCTCATTGTGACTCAATGTTTTGAACTTGCCTTCTTGCTGAAATGCATTCACAACTCTCAAACTAATTGTCAATGTGCTCTTGAAGTCACATATCACATGTAGGCATGTGGATCCCACCAAAGAGGTGCTGGTTTGCTTCTCTTCAGCTCATGTAGATAATAAACCTCTGTTCACAGTCCATTTAATGCCACATTTCACACATTCTCTTAGGGATGACTGTTGTCTAAAACGGGCCTCAGAGTGTGGTGCTACTATTCTACTATGGTTTCTAAGTACAAGAAAGCTATAATATGGCTTAAAGAGAAAATGTGTGATAGATAAGCTATGTTTGGGCTTGAGTTACAGAGCTGTTGGCTGTGGATTAAAGCAGCTATGGCTATACATAGGTGGCCCTCAAGTTTGGACCCATTTGTAGTTCCTTTCTGTCAAAGATGGAAAAGATGGGAAGGGCCAGGAACCCATGTGATTCCAGCCACTTCATCTTGCATGTTCCCACCAACTATATATCATTCTGCCTAGCAACATATGATCATGTGGTCTTAAGAAATGTCTAGCCTGTGGGGAAGTCATCATGTGCAGACAAATTTCTAAATGGTCTTATTAAATAAAAAACATGGAGCCAAATATAGGGGTGAAAGCCTTAGAGATCAGGGAAATAGTGAGAGCCACCAGCCAATCTTACCTCACCAGCTCTGCAGCTTCCAAATGCCATGACTTCCTATCTACCCAGGCTTTTATTGCCTTGCTGTTTTGCCCTCTCATTGGCTCTCTTAGCCCAGCTACCTCACTTCCTCTTCCTACACAGCTCTGTCACTTCCTGTCTGTACAGACCTCCAGAACTCTATGGTTGGTACTGGGATTAAAGGCATGTGTCACCACGCTTGGCTCTGTTCCCTAGTGTGGCCTTGAACACACAGAGACCTGCTAAGTGCCTGCTAAGTGATAGGGTTAAGGGCATGTGCTACCACTGCCTGACTTCTGTGTTTACTTAAAATGACTTGCTATTTCCTTTGATCTCCAGGCAAGCTTTATTTATTAACGCACAAATAAAATATCACCACATTTCAGCACAAATAAAATATCACCACAATCATGCATACTGGGTTAAGACTTTTGCAGTAGCGTGGCTACTGTGGAGCTACCCATGCTCCTGTAAGCAGTCTGTCACCATGCTCAGTAAACTCAATGGACTGCTAAGGTGGACTTAGGTAGAATTGTACTTTGCCCTGTCTTTTGTTTGTAAATCTCTAGGAAAAAGTTCAAGCAACAATCTTTTGAAATGGTATGTGGAGATAAACATTTTTTTTTATCATGTATCTCACAGTTTAAATTTCCACAACGCTGTTTTAAATGTTGACACAGCTTTTTAATGTTTTCGTAATGACTTCTTCTTCTTTTTTTTTTTTTTTGGTCATCTTTACACATATGTAGCTTCTTCAACTAATTCACTTCTCTAGGATTCTTCTCAGACCTGAGGTTTGATTTATCGTCTATATGATAAGATGTACTCAAATTAGTGAGCTGTCAGAGAATCTACTTGTGTATGGCAGCAAGTCCCAATATGGCAGCTCCCCTTTCAACATACTATATACTTAACCAATATTTTTTCAGTTTGAACTTTATATCTTTATGATAGCAAAGAGACCCAATTCCCTTATGTTGTAACTGAAATTCTTATGTAAAATTTTAAAACAAGGTAAAGTAGAAGAGAGAAAATAAAAAAATCAAATAGTTACATGTTTAGAATTAGCCAAGATTAGCATTTATAAGTGTCTTGAAAACTGTCCATACAAATGCTGACATATTGAACTGCCCCATCATCATACTTTAATGGTTTTGTTTACACACATCCATATATGTACACTAAAATAAACAAATAAATTATTTCAAAAGATAGAGAGTGATTGAAGACAACACTCCATGTTGGCCTCTGGTGTCCACATGTACATTCATATAAATGGAATCTATACTAACACACACATGTGTGCATGTATGCACATACACACACAAAAAAGGAAAAAGGAAAGAACTGGATTTCTTCAGGATGAAGGTCATGTCACTGATGGCTTTTGTGAGTACTTTGATGTTTGAGGAGGCTGTAATTTTCAAAACCCATGCTGCATGTCTTCTCAATGTATTTGCTTTAGTAACATCATCATTGTCTAATGGAATTTTAAAAATCAAAACAGGGTAGGGGCTAAAATTACTATCAAAACAGCAATGTTTTGTTAATGAAAACTTTATTTCTCTCTTTCAGTATAAGTGCTGCTTGACTCTTTTGTCAAGTTGATACATGTTAGAGTCATTTGGGAAGGAGGAACCTCAATTTTGAAAATGCTTCCATCAGATTGGCCTGCAGGCAAAGCTGTGGGGTATTTCCGTTATTGATGATTGATGTGAGAGGGCTCAGCCCCCTGTGGATGGTGCCACCCCTGAGATCCTGGTCCTGGGTGTATAAGAAAGCAGACCGACAAAGCCACAAGAAGCAAACCAGTGAGCAACACTTCTCCATGGCCTCTGCTTCAGTTCCTTCCTCTAGGTTCCTGGGCTGATTGAGTTCCTGCCATATTCCCCTCGGTGGGCTGTGGTCAGGATGTACAGGCCACATAAACCCCTTTCTCTCCAAGTTGTTTTTGGTCATGGTCTTTATCACAGCCAAGAAATCTAACTAGAATAACAAAGTGTTAGGTTAATACGTGGAGATTCATCTCCATGGTTATCAGTTGCATCGCACTCACAGTAGGGTTTTATGCTACAATTCCAAGTAATTGGCCTTTTGTTTAGGAAAAGGGATCCTCATAAGAGCACAGATTCCTAAAGTCAGGGCTTGAGTGAGTAGCAGGGCTGTGATTCTGATCAACCTCACATAGATATGTAACCAAGACTGAGGAGCAGTACAGAACCATGCAAGTTTCATGTAACAGATTTTTGCCACATAATATTGTCTGACAATTTTTTGCTTTTATTATCAGTAGTATGCTTTTGTTGTATATTTGTTATGTTGTGGCTTCAACTGTTTCACGGTTTGGAATCCCTGTGACACTTTGGATTTCTTCTCTTTAAGCCTGTTCCTGTCTCTTGATTTTATTACTTCATCAAAGTGCAATTTTCTTTGAATTTGTGATTTTCTTTTATGTTTCTTTTTTTTTTTTTTTTTTTTGGTTTTTCGAATCAGGGTTTCTCTGTGTAGCTTTGCGCCTTTCCTGGAGCTCACTTGGTAGCCCAGGCTGGCCTCGAACTCACAGAGATCCGCCTGCCTCTGTCTCCCGAGTGCTGGGATTAAAGGTGTGCGCCACCAACGCCCGGCTGAAGTCATTTTTTTTAATTAAGGCAATTTGAAAGTTCTGAAACTTGGGATGATAATATTTTAAAAACTTACCCAGGTTATCATTTCTGAAGAACAAGCCAGCTTTCCACCCATGTTCAATGACTCCTAAGTAATCTTTATAGTCCTGATTGAAAGGAAAAGTTGGGATTCACTGAGTCTACTCCTTTACTGCCCTCTGTTCATCGCCGTGAAGCCTAGTGCTGCTGTAACAAGATGGCCACACTGTGTTGTAAGCCTACTCTGTTACTGTCTTCTTCTGTTCATGGTCATGGGCTGTAGGGCTGCTGTAACAAGATGGCCATGCTGTGTTGTATTGGACCATACAGAGGAGAGAGGTTAGCATCCTGATCCTCACACTAAGCTGGAGCAAGTCAATTTTATTATTGCAGATTTCAAGGTGACTTCATATGACTGATCCCTTGTTGCTCTATGATGAACTCATTGCTATCTCATGTCAAATGTCACAATACCAAAATAATAAAACACAGGAGCAACATTGCTGAATAGAATGCTTACTGTGTTTCAGCAGTACAGATACTCTTAGCTGCATAAAATTGTTGCACCCTCCATGTAAAAAAATAGCAAGCAATTCCCTGTGATCTGTATAGTGGCATCCACAGATTGACTTATATGCTAAAAAGTGATGTTATGATATGAATGAGTTTGCTTTTAAAATTTTAATGGTTATATAAATGGAAAGCAGAGAAAAATCTGCTGTGGGGTGGTCTGTATGTCAAATGCTCTGATTGGTCAATAAATAAAACACTGATT
>CABHPH010147673.1:27505-40734 GCA_902168325.1 Peromyscus nudipes | reverse complement strand
ATGAGCTTTCAGAGTACCAGAAGGAGCTGTGCAGGCTGCTGGAGGAGGCAGACATCAATGGTCTTACCTAGCACTGCACCCTGTATGCTACAAGACTGACCTGCCAGGTAAAATCTGCCCACTGGCAAAACAGTAACCCAACTGTTTGCTGTCCATGCACTCACAGCAACTGTGATTATCTGTGCAAGCACTCCATGGGATAAACCCAGCCAAAAGTCTGGCAGAAATGGAGCAGATGGTCTCCTGGCCACACCCCATACTGAGGAGCTATTAGTAGTGGATAGTTGTTGGGGGAGGAGAAGCCTTTCTTTATTAAGGATGTGGCCACAGATAGGTTTCCCACAATCCAGTGGATGTCCCACACCCAAGCACATAAGGGTAGCTATCACTGGACTCATATCTCTGAATCTCAGAGCCTGGGAAAGTGCATCGGCCCCATGATGCAGCTGGTCAATCCTACTGTGAAAATAGGCAAAGCCTAAAAGAGACTCTAAGTCGTTTCCAGAGACACCATGGCCCAAACAGTGTTGTTGTCCTGTAGGAGGATGTGGGGCGGGTTTCAGAGCATTCCGCCTTCCTCCAAACCACAGCGCACTCTCGTCTGCTTCCCCTGCAGCAGCTCTGATCTGGAATTTCATTTGCAGGCAGGCAGGAAAGAAGGAAAATAAATAGCAAACAGCAATCGCTGTCATTGCCTTTCCCACAGTCATGTTGCCATTAGCTGTTGACAGACAACCGTGTAGGGCGATGAGATCTGAGGCCAAAGAAGGAGATGAGATGTCGGGGTGGGAAGGAGGCACTTGCCTGTGTGAGGCAGCTTTGACACACACTGCAGACACCTTGCAACAGCTCTGATGGAGACAAGAGAAAGTCAAGTGTTGCAAAAGGAGTCAGTGGAAAGATCTGAATATTCAGCCTGCCACTTACCATACTCCCCCGCCTTCCCCACCTCCCCCTCATCCCCCTCATCCTCCTCGTCCTTCTCATCCCCTTCATCCCCCTCATCCCCCTCCTTGCAAACACAAGTTCCTTTAACAACAATAGTGCTGGGAATTGCAGCAAAGAGCATGATGTCAGATCACACTGACCATTGCTCTCCAAATGTGAGCCTAGGTGTGAAAACAGGCTGCCTTCTCTCCTGTTCTAACAGGTCAAAGTATTCTGTGATGTGAGTGGCTCTGAGGAGTGTCTCAGTCTGGGCTTGGTATTGCTGACCTCCTAAAGAAGACACTGCACATCCTGGAACTGTTCCAAGTACAGGGGTATGGTGTTCGCTCCCTGTCTCTGTGTGTGTCTGTCTCTGTCTCTCTCCTTTCCTCTCTGTCTCTCTCTGTCTGTGCCTATGTGTGTCTGTCTCTCTCTGTGTGTCTCTCTATATCTCTGTCTCTGTCTCTCTCTCTCTCACACACACACACATACACAAGAGATAACTAGGCTGGGTCTACAGCTGGTTAAATGGAATTCTGATTCCTCTGTCTTAAATCCCTGCATCTATTACCCAAATGCACTCACCCTTCTCTACAAAAACACAGATAGTATCACCATTATATCCTTGACATTAATATCAATTTGGGTAATGTGTATCCAGAAGCAACTTGACCTATGTCAAAGAGCTTGAACTCTCAGGCTGTATTTAAAACACTTATATTTTTGATGGATGGGACATCCTTCAGCCATTCTTGAAATGACCTAGCCAGCACTCCACGACTCCCACCATTTCTGCTTTCTGTGTTAGCACTGAGACATCCTCCTAACTGCTCTGCAGGAAATAGAAACTAAATATTGTTTCTAAGAATTGATCCCTCTTAACCCTGAAGTGGAGAAAAATCAATATTATGCCAGTAAAGGGTGAACCCCCAGTCTAGTATCTATTACATTTTTCCTGGCTGGTCTTCAGGGAGTCCTCTTGACAAAAGGAGATGGTATTTTCAAATCAGTAGATAAGTGTAGATAGAGTTGAAGGGAAATAAATGAAGAATAATTGCTTAGGTTCTAAGATTTCCAGCAGAGGGACAGTCTGAACTGTCTCTAAGCCCAGAGAATTGCAGCTCCAGATCCGGGGACAGGTCAAGAACACTGAGAGAGGACAGCTGCAGAGTGTGCCTTGTGGATGTACAGAACAGAATAGAATCTCGACTGGCCAATCAGAGCTGTCTTCACTACCTGGCACACCAGAGCTAAGAGATGATGACCTCTTACTCTTCATCTGCAATTAGGGTGAGGCTTCAGATTACTGTACTATATGGGAAAAAAGATTTGTCGGGATGGATGCAAAGGAAGTCTCCTTGAAACCCCTGGATGCCTGAGCAAAAGAAAAAATAAAAAATAATAAATAAAAAATAATAAAACAGCCTTTGTACTTGGGCACAGCAAATGGAGATGTGAACACTGTAGATGTGGACACTGTTGTAGGCATGGCTTTGCCTCAGTTGGACTAACCTCTGACTTGCTCTTTTCTATTTTTCCTACAGTGCTGAAATAAAGAATTAATCAACCATCCACAGTAGTGGGCTTTGTTAACTAGGAGAGTGGTATTCCTAGGACATTTTAGTTTAAATCGCCAACAGGGTTTTAGATACCACTGACTATTCTGGCCTGAGGATTTATAGCTGATCTACTGCAACCCTAAAGTTTTGAAAGCAGACTATTCAATTTTGAAATATTTTATTAAGAGACTACTATGGATTAGATCTTGGGGCTGAGTAGTAGAGACAAAAAAATTATATGCTAAGTTAAATCCCAGATTGATTAAAAATTTAGAAATTTCTAAAAAAAAATTATGAAAATATTGTAGTATAATTCCAGGATGATAAAAGTTTTTAGAAAAGACACCAAAGATAGACACAATCATGGAAAAAATATAAAAAAGAATGTTTATGTAAAACTATTAAATGTTTATGGAAAAATTAAATTATGGCAAAGTAAAAAACTATAAAATATCCATGATTTGCATGACACATAAATGGGAAGAATCAACAGAGAACACCTTCAGAGACACATTAACACAGATATAATTAGACAATGTACAGAAAAGAAACACAAATACAGAACACCAAACAAAGTTTTTTTTTTCAACAATTGTAGCTGAAAGTTTTTCTGTGTCCTGCCCAGTCCACAGCCGCTCACACCCAAGTAAACACACAGAGGCTTATATTAATTAAAACTGCTCAGTCATTAGCTCAGGCTTCCTACTGACTAGCTCTTACACTTAAACTCAGCCCATTTCTGTTAATCTATATGTCGCCACATGTTCCGTGGCTTTACCTGTGTACCATTACATGCTGCTCCCTGGACGGCGGGCTGGCATCTCCTGACTCAGCCTTCCTCTTCCCAGAATTCTCCTTGTCTACTTATCCCAGACAAGTATCCCTATACTTCCTGCCTGGCTACTGGCCAATCAGCATTTTATTTATCAACCAATCAGAGCAACACATTCACAGCATACAGAGCACCATCACCCATCAAACAAGGAATTTTGATTCATATGATTCAGTGCTGGTCTGTCTGACTTTCATATGCTGGTGGAGTGTGTAGCCAGAAGTTTTCCTGTGTCCCACAGCTGCTCGGTCCCAAGTCAACACACAGGGGCTTATATTAATTACAAACTGTTTGGTCTATGGCTCAGGCTTCTTGCTAGCTAGCTCTTTCATCATAAATTAACCCATTTCTATTAATCTATGTATTGCCACATAGCTGTGGCATTACTGGTCTGCTGGCATGTTGCTCCTTGGATAGTGGGCTAGCATCTGCGGCTGACTCCGCCCTTCTTCCTGTATCTTTGCTTGGATTTCCCACCTGGTTATAACCTGTCTTGCCATAGGCCAGAGCAGCTTCTTGATTAACCAATGGTAGCAACACTTATTCACAGCATACAGGAAGGCCATCCCACAGCAAGAATGTTTAAAATTGGTTAGCATCTTTATATGCTAGTTAATGTGACACCAAGTTCTATCACACAAAACTGTTCAAATGTAAGTGCACGTTTATTTTGTGTCATTAAATAGCAAGGAAGTGCTCCTGATGGTCAATTGTCTCCCTTCCAACAGTAACTTGAACACTTAGATGCCTGGGTCAGTGTAGTTGTGAACACCTTTAAACTTAGCGCTCAGAAAGCAGAAGAAAGCAGATCATTCTGAGTTCTAGGTGGGAAGAAAGGACAAACTACTTCCTTTTCTCCCTCTGTCTGGTATGTCCATCATCTCTAACGTGTTGCTTAGAGTTTTACAATCAAGCTGTGAAAGGAAACAGCCTGGGCAACAGTGGTGGAGGTGTCTATGGAGTAGTCTTAAATGGCTGCGATAATTTCCATTGGTAAGCTATGAATTGTCATGGATGGCAGATGAATAATACTTCAATAAAGCTCTCATATTTTAGAAGGAAGAAACAAATTTTAAAGATTACATGGATTACAAATGCAAACAGAGCCATTTAAGAAGATAGAAGTGATTAACTACACTATATGTTGCATTGTGGAATCATTGGAAAGATGAAGAGGAGGCATCACAAGACAGGAGCTAATTAAGAGATTATTGTTAATCCTGGGGGAGGGATTAAATAGGATAGTGATAAGACTAATGGAAATTCCCTAGGAAAGCCTGGGTTAAAGTTGAAGGAATAACAAACAATATGCAAAAATTGTCCTGCTGAGTTTGTATTGAAACATAACAGATAAAACAGTACAGTGTTAAGTAATACAAGGGGCAAATGAATGATTTTTTTCCCCAAGAGGCCTAACAATCTACGCTATGGTACATAACATACATAGCAATGTCTTATTGGAGGCTGGAGTGCTTCTGTGCAAACGTAGAGTTAGTATGCCCAGAAGAGTTATATTACAGAATCTTAGTGAATGAAAAAAAAGTTGGTAAAGATATGAAAATTTAACAAGTATAGTATAATGTTTCAAATCTGAGATGCCCCTATCAAACACTCATATGTTGAGAGCTTGGCTCATGGACTTTTGGGAAGTGACTGAATACTGAAGACTATGTCCTAATCCATATATAATCCTCTGATAGAATTCTAATAGGATCATATGATTGGAAGGCGGTGGAGAGTAGGAGACAGAGAAAGGAAACAGTTATTGGTGGCATGCCCTGGAAAGATGCGTCTTGTTCATGCCAATTCTTTCTCTGCTTCCTGGCCACCATGAGGTGATCACCTCTGCTCTCTTATGCTCTTTTTATCATGGTACTTTATCTTACCTCAGAGACTCCTAGCAATGAAGTCAGTCAGCCACAGGAAAAAAGAAAAGAAAAAAATCTGAAACTGTGAATCAAAGGAAATCCTTCCCCTTTTAATTCCCCCTCAGATATTTTTCACAATTATGAAAAACTAACATATTTAAAGATGGCCTCTTAGATACTTACAAACATTTCAGTAATGTTATTGCCAGTTGTATCTGCTAAAATAAAGGGGGAAATATGTTAAGCTAGTAGAGGGAATGGGTTAGATTCGCCACAAATATCATTAGAAAAAATAATGAGATAATAAAGTAGCAAAAATTAATTTTTGGCAGCTCCAAAATCCCTACAGTATCTCGTAGGTGAAAGGGCAAAGATAAGAGAGCTTGGAGACAGCAAATGTTAATTCCATCAGCCTTTCTTCCTTTGATTGCAGTGACTAAACGGTCCTTCCTGGGAAATGAATGTATTGTTTTTAGTTATCTGAGTCCTTCCAATATTGCCTTTTCCCTTTCTAATAAAAAGTCTGACTCATTCTCTGAACTATTTCCCACCAGTCATAAGACATGTCACTCAGAGAAGTCAATAGATTTAATAGCTTGGACAAAGGTCAACCATTTTTTTCATTTGCTCTTACTCCTGTGTATTTATTCAGAACACCACACACACACACACACACACACACACACTACGCAATCATCTCTGGAAATGCATTTATTGATCTGGGATGTTTCGATACCGTGTAAGAAATATACAAAATTTGTAACACAGCTTAAATATTTACTGTCCAATTTACTTGATGAATCTAACTAGTAGAGAACAGCCCTGCAGCGGGGGGGAGGGGTGATGACTGGCCCAAGGGAAAATTCTAGCCAATATGGCAAGATTAATATGTGTTGGGAGCCTCTTACCTCCCAAGACCTACTTGAACTGTAAGTTCTCAGTGGGCAGAGGAGGCAGCTGATACAATAATGTGGTGTGAAAGGCTATCCCACCCTGGGTGGTGTTAGCTAAAGGTAGTATGAATTTTATATCCATTGCCTGTAGACTTGGGGTCAAAGAAGGGGTTTAATAAAGCATTGCTCTGGAGCCACATGGCTGACTGACCTACAAGTTGAAACTGGTCCTAGCAGTAAAAGCTTGGTATCCAAAAGCAGCCTGAAAGGCAGACCACGCTTTTCAACTAATATCAGTATTCCAACACTATGACCTGTTATGGACTCCAGCAACAAGCAGAAAGGCAGCAGCATCCCTAAGACAAAGTCATGGCCACGCAAAAGCTCTCATGATGATGACTAGAAGAACATGCTTGGTTGTAAAAAGACCAAAGTCTGTGTATTTGTAGGAGTAAGGCCTTGAAAATTAGCAAGCAAACTTACACCATCACGCAAGTTGAATTTGGGAGAAAATCCTGATGAGAACTCATTCAGTAATCAGGAACAGAATAACTTCATCAGTTGTAGAGAAAAAAAAAGTCAGAGAAATTTCAGAAGATCCTAAGAGTAAGTAGAATCTCCTACTAAGTATGGGAAATGCCAGGGTCAGGTTATAAGACAGGCATGGATGGTTCCAATAATTAGTTACACCATTACTGTGTCTACTATGTCTCAGGCTGTGGGACAGTTGCTGGAAAAGCAAAGACAAATCCAGTGTAGTCTTTAAATGCATTACAGCATTCAGTAGGAGAGGCTGTCAAGAACCAAAGTCTCATAATTTTAGAAAGGATTGCTTCTTAAATGAAACAGTGCACTTCCTGGGTTTGGGAGGCCGTAGGAATTTACAATAGTTAGGAATGCATAGGTATTTACAGCAGACAGAAATAAATAACATTTTTTTTGCCAGTTTCCCAAAATTCTCCATTTTGAAAAGGTGAGGAAAACTTTAAAGAAAATTCACTCTACAAATTGCATCAGGTCAATCCCACTAGTAGCCTCATGAGGCAAAAAATTTCAAGCACATATCTGCATTTATTCTGTCTCATTGAATAACCCATTACAGCTCTTGTTTCCACACCTCCAAACAGCATGTCAGTCAAATAAAAGATGAGATCTCTTAAAGACACAAAGTTAAAATTACTGAGATCTTTGTCCTGGAGGCACACTTGTTTATCTTGTGTGATGCTTATTTCTATTAACTGGCTGCTTATTTTGATACTGATTTCCAAATCTCCATTTTTCTTCTATTTTATGAAATACACAGTTTTGACTAAGTTAAATTGCTAATGATATTGCAAAATGCCATCTTCCAATCACTAGTTTTCAGCGGGGCTTATGTCAGATTTCTTGGACCTCACGCCTTGTAATAAATTTGTTCTAACCTCTATAGTTTTCCATCCTGTTAGGCATTTTCCATCTGTTTTGAAAGCTTTTTATGTTCTTTCCCTAAACTTAAAGTTAAACTTGTCTAAACTCTCCCGTTCTTCCGTAACAAGTTTATGACATTCTTATTATTTGAAAAATGTTGAACATATTGAAAACTGAGGACAAGTATAATTTCTGACTTAGGGGCAAAATGAGATGGTCTGTGTTTTTCGAGAGAAATGGCATATGTTATCTCGCGTTGACAGGAAGTTACCCTTGGTTAGAATTGGAGCCAATCTCTATTCCTCGGACTTGTTGAAAAGCATTGTGCAGAATTTGCACCAAAGGTACAATACCCACTCCTCAATCCCCTCATGCCAAAGCAGAACAGCAGAGAGCCAAATGAGGCAGGTACTGTGGTGTTTGTGAAAAGTAAACAAAAGAATAAAAGAGGTTTCACTTCCTGAAAGCCAAGACAATCATTCATAAAGATGAAAGGCCTCAGGAATGTGGAATATTGACAATTGTTTCCCTGGCTGGAGGCTTGAGTTCTACAGAACCTCCACATCCTCTTGGGCAATGTCCCAAGAAGGAACATGCTGAAGGATGCTCAGAGGAGAGTTTCGGAACTCCACAGCAAGGTTATGCTGTTAGGTTTTTGTCTGTTTTGTCAACTGTGGAGGGAAGGAAACTGGTGCTTCATCATACCCTTGAAAGTTCATAGCTAGTTCTGAATATAAATGATGGTGCCTGTTTCCGGCTTAGATGTTTAGGAAGGATGAGGATCACTGTGACAATTCACAGCAACAGACCTTAGAGGATTTGACATCCTTCCTAGGCACCTGGCTTCAATGTTCCACAGCACCTAGAACATTAACAAAATAGTTCACCTTTACAAAGTGTAATATAGAGAAGGTCTGAGGATGCCTAGGCAGCTTCTGAACCAATGAATAGGCTCTCTGATCCCAGTATGTGCTGGCGAGGAAGAAGCAGGGAGGTATGTAAGCTTCCTGAAGGGGTGTCAGTAACTTAAATGACTTGAACAAAGGTAAAGGCCCAAGGATATTAAACACACCACCAGCATCAGAACCAGACTGGCATCAGAAAAGACATTAATCCACCACAAGGGGCAGTCACATAAAAATACTGCCATCCCCATGTGTTTCCATCCTGTTACAGTATCAGAGAAGCCCAGGAACTAGGAAGAATGATGGAAGAGAGACTCAGAGGCAGACTGCATCCCCCACCTCCTTCGCCTATATCTACCATGGCTACAGCTGAGCAGGAGAAGATAAAGCTGGAGCAGAGTAATAATAAAACTTGAAAATCAAGCACATTTAAGTCTCCAGTGGGTACACTGGTATCCTGTAGAATAAAGCAATTTCTTGTTCAGGTCAGGAAGAAGATACCTATACATACAAATTTGAAAGCTGTATCAAATGCCTGGTTGCTTCTATAGATTTCAGTGATAGCCATTTTCCCTCCTCATTAGGTTTTTATTATTATCTCTCTGTAACTCAATGGAGATTGTTTACTATAACTTAGAAAAGAGCATGCCAAATGTGGAGTTACTAGAAGTAAAAATTGATTTTAGTATATGGGTTTGGATCAAAATATTCTAATATCTCCTTTTTTGGCTTTTCAGAAATGTATTTCACTAGCATATACTGTTCCTTTGAAACAGTCACATTCATAAGGAATATTATATTTCAGAAAGAAACCTAGCTCTTAAAGGAGTAAAATGAAGCAATGAAATAAAGAATGAGAAACACTGCTCTCTGACCACATCCTTGAAACAGTGATGTGTGCTTAGGGATAACTATTAGCTCAGCTAGCCTGGCTGCAACTGGCATAAGAAAGATTCTGAGTAGAGTGTATTTAGGAACACTGTGAGCATCTCGAATCTCAGGACTAGAGATATATTTTCAAGAGGTTTCAAGAAACTAGAAGCAAGGAAGCCCTATAATCTCTCTCCTGAGGCATCTCAATTCCCCCCCCCACCCCCGCCCTGAATGCTTGCTCCATTCTTGGCTCTTCTCTGAAGACGATCCCGATCTTCTATGGTTTATACTGGCTTATAAGTTTTGCTACAACTCCAGGCACGCTGGCTTCTTGACCTCAGGCTCCAAGACTGTCTGGCAACTTTCCTTCATGTTTCTGGTTCAAATAAACAAATGAGAGAAGTGTATTTGTTCACGTTTCTGTTCCAAGCCTTGTGACAATAGCCAAGACACCGAAGGACTGCACTTGGGTCTCCATCTACTGTCTTTTTATGCCAAGGTGGGACAGAGTGTTTGAAGAAATTGAGTTCCCAGTGAATTCTAGTCCTGGCTTCCACGGTGAAGAATCATGTGTTATCTGAGACAGGAGACTTTGGCTTTTATTTGTGTCATGCATAGTGTACTGTTTATTGAGTTTACTTACAATTAAAGTAGCCCTTCAAATATCCATTTTACAGGGCCACTTTGAGTAGAAATTGAAGACTTTTGTTATTTACCATATCTTAGAACACAGAATCACTGTAGCCACTAAAGGTCTCAAGGCTCACCCATCAGACTTATTCTCCCTTGTCTCAGAAACTTAGTGGAAATTTAATTTTTTTTAATGGAAAATGAATTATTTTACACGTAGTTGAATGCAAAGTGGAAACGGTTTCATACAAACCAGCAGAGAGCAACCAGGTCACCTGGATAAGAAAGATGCCCCTCCACAGTGAAAACCACTTCCTTGCGGAAGAGAGCTCAGAGAGAGCCACAAAGGAAATTCTAGCCAGATGGAAACTCTTTCTGTCATCTAAACTAGCCACATCCTCTTGTTCTTCACTCGGCAGAAATGAAAAACGATCTGTCTTGAATGAGCCAATAAAAAGCCAGCATGGCCTTCCTTCCAGAGTGACCTCTTACGGAGTGAGTTCCAAGTTGGACTCCTTTTGTGAAATGCTGCTGAATGGTGACCTAAAAATGGAGGTCTCCCCAGGCTCAGATCTTCCGTTCCTTCAAAGGTGCTTACGATCAACTGCCAGACTCTTGAGAAGAGAGCCCAACTAGCCTTTGCCTTCTACGTACAACCCTTCTGTTTCATATTCCACTATAACTTAAGCTTATGAAAGGAAATATTAAGAAAAATACTTGTGGCCCTAGAAATTAAACATTAAGTACTTCTTCCCATATGCTTTGACTAATTACAAAAAGAAAAAACAAGCACAATCTGAGAATGTGTTTTTATCCTGTCCAGGTTTTGCGGAAGAAATTTTTTTTCTACCAATTCTATTTAATTAATTAACAATGTCATGTTTATCCCATAATCATATTTTTTAACCAGTATACAAAGTGAATATGCCTCAGGAGAGTATGAAAAACAATATTAAAGGTAATCCTTTTGCAAAAGAGAGAAAAATAGAAAGAGAGAGAGAAGTTCTTTATACATAGCTGTTTCCACAGGAAGAGCAAGTAGATGAGAGAGAGCCACATCAAAGAGACAAGAGGGATTCTAGAGGACTCGAAATCAATAACCTAAGTGGAGGGCATGAATTCAATTTTAATCAACTCATAAATGAAATAAACCTAGAAGGCAGACCAACCCCAGGAAGAAACTGGTCAAAAAACAAGAAAGAGTCTGAGTTCACCATAGTTACAAGAAAAGGGGGTATGTTTCTTTTAATGATTAGAATGACTTAAAGAAAATTATCCTAGAAATGTCTACCCTGGGACTATTATATAATTTCAAGAGGTTTTATTTCAGACTATGCCTTAGAAAGTGATTCTACAAGGTATCCTTCCAGATCTAAACACTGGAGGGGTGTGGGCTTATCATCTGGACAAACAGTGCAGTTGTTTGTGCCTTTCCACTTTCTATGACTCACAACCACGTTCTGGGTGCAAATCACACTTGGGCTCTCTCTCCCTCTGGCTGAATTCAGGTCTGTGCTAATGAAATCCTAGTTGCATGATGCTGCCAGTAAACGTGAGCTCTGAAGTGGGATAATTTGACAACAGTTTCAGAAAACAAAATTAAGAAAAGCTGAGTGACTTTAACACAGAACCATTCTTCCCATGTCAATCAAAGCTGCATGTTCTCATGATAATTCTCTACTTCACCATCTCCAGGTACTTTCACATCTCTGTTCACTTGACCAGCACACATCTTGTTGGCACTAAATGGCTGCTTATGAAAATAAGAATAGCCCCCTTTTTCTAAATAAGAATAATATCATTATATATATATATGTGTTATAGTTTGCTTCTCTTTGCCACAATAAGCACCACAGCCAACAGCTGCTTCTGGTTTCTTTAAGTGAAGGACTCTATCATGCAACCATAGCAGAAACTCAAGGCAAAAAAAAAACAAAACAGGAGGTAGGAACTAAAACAGAGACCATGGAGAAACGATGCTTACTGGCTTGCTCTCATGGCTTGCTCAGCTTGCCTTCTTAGACAACCCGGGATCACCTGCCCAGTTGTTAATCAAGAAAATGTCCCCATGCCAATCTGATAGAGGCAAATCCTCAATTCAGGTTCCCTCTTCTCAGATGACTCTAGTTTCTGTCAAGCTGACAATAACTAACCAGCAAAATAGGTCCCTCCATTACAAAAACAGACTATTGCTCTGTATTTTAGATGCCTTCTACTATTTATTCAGAAGCAATTATAACGTTAAACTATATATGCGGCTCCACGGGGCTGACTCTTGCTGGGGTTTTTTTTTTTCTCCAAAACTGTATTATCACCTAGGGATAAAGTGTATTTGTACACTGAAGTCTCTTTTAGCTGAAGCCCAGCCTACCATATATGCATCAGTGGATAATCGAGCAATTCAGCAGCGCTTTATGTACCAACCCTACATCTGGAAAAGCAACAAATCAATGGAGAGCTCTGTTCCCCCACTATGTGGGCACTTTGTTAGGCAAAATATTTTAGACGTATATTTGAACCAGATTGCCGCTGACACTAAGCTCTACTCACATGGGAATTACAGTCCTGAGGTAGAGACTCTGGCCCCCGAGCCAAACAAGCAGCTAAAATCAAGAGAACATAATACAACCAAAAGAACAGAGGAGACCAAAGCTATCTGTCTAGAATGTTAGATTGTCCAAACAAGCAGTGTTCGAAGTAGTTCTGAGGAATGAGCATATTTTTCTGAGATCCAGAACCGCTGGGAAATAAAAAGGTAGCAAATCAGATGAGTAATCCTAAACCAGTGTGGATGACCAAAGAACACAGGGCATTTGATCTAACACTGGGTTCTTACCAGCATTCAGTAGAGAGGAACCTAGCAATCCAAGTGTATTTGAAGGGTCAGTGGCTTAAACAGCCCTTCTACATTCATGGTCAGGACAAAGCTCCCTGGAAAAGTGTACAGGTGGATTAAGATGGTCTGCTACTTTCCTGAGATGTGTTTCATGCTCATCCCTACAGCCCACCCTCTGATAGCCATCCTTAATCTTCCCCGTGAAGGGTTCTAAAGGTAATTCTGTTTGTCATAGGAAGCAGATTTATCAATAGATCCCACACATAGATACCTAACAAAAACCCACCAGGGAAGTTGTTTAAAATGCAGAATCCGCCAAGTGGTGGTGGTGCACGCATTTAATCCTAGCACTCAGCAGTCAGAGAGGCAGAGACAGGCGGATCCTTGGTCTACAAAGCAGAGTTCCAGGACAGCCAGAGCTATTACACAGAGAAACCCTGTCTCAAAAGAAGAAGAAGAGGAAGAAGAAGAAGAGGAGGAGGAGGAGGAGAAGGAGGAG
>CABHPH010147673.1:0-27405 GCA_902168325.1 Peromyscus nudipes | reverse complement strand
AAGAAGAAGAAGAAGAAGAAGAAGAAGAAGAAGAAGAAGAAGAAGAAGAAGAAGAAGAAGAAGAATGCAGAATCCTGTATGAGAAAGATGACTCAGTTGGTAGAGTACTTGCCACACAAACATAAGGACTTGAGTTTGATTCCCAGAACTCATAAAAATAAAGCCATGCATGACAGTTCATGCTTAGAGTCCCCTGCACTGGGGAAGTGGAGACAGGAAGAGTCCTGAACTCATTGGCCAGCCAACCTAGTGCAATCTGAGAGCCCCAGGGCTCAGCAAGTCTCTGTTTCAAAAGATCAGATTGGCAGTTCCTGAAGGATAACACCTGAGATTGACTTCTGGCCTCCATACATACACACACAGTTATATACTGACACCGCCACACATATGTACTCACAGATGCATGAACACACACACACACACACACACACACACACACACACACACACACACACACACTGCACACTCTTGAGACCCTCCTTCATTTCTGAGTTCACACATGAAGACAGAGACACTCGATCTATATTGCCTAGTTGATTTTTTGAAGCAACCAGCCTGATACAGAGCCCACGATAAGTGCAAAGAGATTCTGCTTGCACATAATGTCTCTGCTCTCTTCCTCAGGTCACTGTGGCTGTTGGCAAGACATTCAGGAAAGCAGCCAGGTTTGAAAAAGCAAATAGTAAATTTGGCAAAAGACACGAGCAAACAATTCAACAAAGAGTACACCCGACTGCTTAACACGTGAAAAGATGCCCTCTTCACTCGGACTCACATGTAGCACGAATCTTAAAAGGTCTTACTAATAAAATCAAACCCGGAGCTAGGTATTGAGTTAAAGCTGAAAGATCAGAGAAGCAGAACAAGCCACAGCCACCTCACCTTGCCAATTCCTCAGCTGATCCTGTTTCCTCAGACTGGAAGCCTCTCAGTCCTCATCCAGAATGAATCTCAGCTGAACGGTTGATCAAAAGCCTAAAAGCTTAACCAGGCCTAGTTCCTGGTCCTCACGCCTTATATACCTTTCTGCTTCCTGCTATCACTTCCTGGGATTAAGGGCTCTTGTTACCACGCCTGGCTGTTTCCAGTGTGGCTTTGAACTCAACAGAGGTCCAGACGGATCTCTGCCTCTGGAATGCTAGGATTAAAGGTGTGTGTGCCACCATTTTCTGGCCTCTGTATCTAGTGGCTGTTCTGTTCTCTGACCCCAGATAAGTTTATTAGGGTGCACAATATTTTGGGGAACATAATATCATCACACTCACATCTATGATAGGAGTCACATCTATGAAAAACACACTGAGATATTATTTCTTGCAGTCAGTTAGGCAAAAGTAAAATGTCTAACAACACACTTCCAGGAATGAGACAATGGGAGACACAAGTTCATATGTTGCTAGTAGAGATGGCAATTATTGTGAGTTCACTGGAAGGGAATTGGACAATATCTAATGAAACTACATATATGTTTATAGTTTAAGACAGTAGTCTTCCTCCTAGGAGTTTATACCAAATTCATACTTCCAACCACACTAAAGCACATACCTAATCCAGCTCTGATAATTAGAAAATACTGTAGAAATTGATTAAATTAGGCTATGGTATATATACACTGTGAAGTACAAATGGTATATATAAACAGTGGTATATATGGTATATCTACACAGTGAAGAAAAAATGAGGAAGATCTCTATGAGCAAAGACGTTGTTCCCAAGAAATAGTCCATGACAAGATGGCAGGTTTAGAGACTGTACGTGGGATCCTTCCCTTTAAGTAAGAAAGGAGAAATGGTAAAAATAAACAGTGTGTCTAATTACTATAAAATAAAATGAAATTCAAAAATTCAGTCATGCATTTCTAGATCCATTCTACTTAAGTCTAATATTTAGAACTAAATTTTAAAACCATAGAATGTTTTCAGAAAATAACCAACATATGGAATGATGGGTCAAATTCCATACTGCTGCCAAAGATCCAAAGTGTACATCTTAGAATCTGTGGAATGGGTGGGGACTGGGGACCAGAAACTGGCTCATAAACATGATCTGAAAAGACTAACAAAACTTTGAGGATATTTACACTCTGTGTGTGTGTGTGTGCCTGTATGTCTGTCTGTATATGTGTCTATGTGTGTGTGTCTATGTGTGAGTGTCTGTGTGAGTGTATCTGTGTGTGTCTATGTGTTTGTATGTCTGTGAGTCTGTGTGAGTATGTCTGCCTGTGTGTTTGTGTGTCTGTGTCTGTGTGTGTGTCTGTGTATCTGTGTCTGTGTGTGTGTGTCTGTGTATGAGTCTCTCTGTGTGTGTGTGTGTGTGTGCGCGCACATGTGTATTCACCCAAACGGGCACATATAGAGGACAGAGAATGACTTTCTTAATCACTTCTCCACTTTATTTGTTAAGTCAAAGTCCCTCTCTGAACCTAGAACTACTCATTTGGTCTAGACTGGCTGTACAGTAAGTACCTCGGGGTCCACCTATCTCCATACACCAGCACAAGGATTACTGGGGAGAGCTGCCACCCCTGGCTTTCTCACAACAATCTTGGGGGTCTGAACTCAGATCTGCATCCTTGCACAGAAGCCCCTTAACCACTAAACCATTTCCTCAGCCTAGTATTTATAGTGTACAGAAACATTGACGTTTTATTTTTTTAACATTTTACATTTAACATTATTATTATGTATACAGTGTTCTGCCTGCATGTATGCCTGCAGGCCAGAAGAGGGCACCAGATCTCACTACGGATGGTTGTGAGCTACCATTTGGTTGCTGGGAATTGAACTCAGGACGTTGGAAGTGCTCTTAACCACTGAACCATCTCTCCAGCCCACATTAACATTTTAGTGGAGAAAAAGATTGCCCCAGATATTACTCACTGACTGGCTGGTGCAGAGGTATCTAACCAGTCTTACTATTCATTCAGATATTGTTCCAAATTCACAAGCATCAAGAATGTTATTTATTTCAGCATTTATCCATGAGTTTGTGAGTCACTGACAGCTCCTTGTAGCATATCTAACCTCGTAACTTAAACACTGCAGATTTGCTCAGAGGTAACAATGTTTCTCAATCAAAACCATGCATTTCCCCATATTTCCTTGCAACTCTATGTAGTCAGGTAAAGTAGTTTCAGGGATTGAGCACAACTCCATGCAACATCTGTCACTCTTGTCCCCAGAACACTGAAGTGAAAGCCAATGAGAGACCAATTCTCCACAGGCATAGTAAAGAAGGAGGCATACTGAAGATGTGCAGGATATGGGAAAGCCCAGGATGCTAGGACATCACTGGGCTGCTGGACCACTCTTACACAGCCAGACACCAGGCCTCTTAGTTGCCAGAATAAGTAATCCTTGGGTGAGTTTCAGCTAGTGCTTGCAGGTTCTCTATCGCTGAGTGCAGAATCCACCCAGAATTTATGAGAGGAAACTAACCCTAATATGCAGTGATTTTTAAAGTTTCAAGCTTACTCTCTACCATTTTCACGTACTCTGCTAATAAAGTCATACCTCACTCAATGAGAGCATGTGAGTACACACATGATTCTAGAGATAGCTAAATTCTTAAAGTAAGAGTGGTTAGAGTTATACTAGTTAGGAAAAATTATAGACATATTGGTTAAGAAAAATGCCAAGCCAAAATCTCACCTGATGGATGTTGTGCCTATATTGTCATAAGACAGATTTCTCACTTGTAAAATCTTCTTTGTCTGACATCAAGTGTCATTAGGTCCTTCAAGGACAAAATGTTCCTTTTAGTCATAACCCCAAATAATAACAAGGAAATAAAGAGAACGTTTTAGAAGCAGTGAAAATTTAAAAACTGACTCAGGCAACTTCAGCCACCTCTTCTTGCCTGGGTGAGTCATCCAAGTGGATCACCCTCCATCTCACTCCACTTCTGATACATCAGGAATTTCTGTTTTGAGTATTGTTGCTTTAGGAATTTCTTTCTGGATCTACATTGCTATATTGGCATCTTAGTTTAGGTTTCTGTTGCTGTGAAGAGACACCATGACCAAGACAACTCTTATAAAGGAAAGCATTTAAATGGAGCTGGCTTACAGTTCAGAGGTTTAGTCTGTTATCATCATAGTGGGAAGCATGATGGCACACAGAAATACATGGTACTGGAGAGGTAGCTGAGAGTTCTACATCTGAATCTGTAGGCAGCAGGAAGAAACATGAGCCACTAGGCCTGGCTGGAGCTTCTGAAACCTCAAACACCCACCCCCAGTGACACACTTCCTCCAACAGGCCACACTTACTCCAACAAGGCCACACTTCCTAATGGTACCACTCCCTGTGAGCGTATGGGGGCCATTTTAATTCAAACCACACTTGGCTCTGCATTACTTACTGCGGAGACCTCAGGTTTGGAATCTTCCTTGTCTTTTTACTTGGTTTCTGATTCTAAGCTCATTACCATCCCTCTTTGCTCATTCCACGAAACAGCCCAATTCTGTGTTGGTGTTTGGCTTCAACATAGGTGTTCCACATCAGGATTCTGGTCTCAGTGATGTCTTCAATCTCTGAGTTGCCTTTTGATACACAAGGCCATCAATGGCTTTCAAATATTCTTGCCCAGCTCCTGTTCCAGCTTTTCTTCACATATCCACCTAACAGCCTAGCAATAGTTAGTTAGTTAGTTAGTTAGTTAGTTAGTTAGTTAGTTAGTTAAGCTATTTTTGAGGCAGGATCCCACTGTATAGTCCTGGCTGATCTTACTATGTAGACTAAACTGACCTTGAACTCAGAAAGATCTGCCCCCTCAACCCGTTGAGTGATGAGATAAAGTTTGGCAGCATCATGCATGAGAATTCAATTTATTTCTTATTTTACAAATAAATACAGTGCAGGCCCATGAGATAATTCAGTGGAAAAAGCACTTTCTATACAAGCTTGAAGAGTTTGATCCCTGGGACCCACATGAATTTGGAAGGAGAGAACTGACTATAAGAAGTTGTTCTCTGCCCTCCACACACGCCCCCCCACACACACATCATACATCACTGAATACACACACACTATACATCACTGAATGCGCACGCACACACATTAATAATAAATAAAAAATTAGGTTAAAATATAAAAGAAATACATTAAACAATCAAGGCAGTTGCTACTGTGTAACTACAATTGTGGAAAGTAGAAAATGCAAGTAAGTGGCAGTCTTTTCCTCCACTGCATATAATAAGCCATTTTTCTATTTATTTTTACATATGATCTTTATTTAGCAAATAAGAAGTCATATATTTTGTGTTATATAGTATGATACTTAATATATGCATTACAGACTGATTAAAGTAAATTAGCATGCCCATCACTTCTCACATCTTTTAAGTGAAAGCATTTAAAATACACTCTAAGCAATTTTCAAGTGTACAATACATTATAACTAACTACAGTCAACTTGCTGTATAACAGATCATAATGTACTAATTCTTCCTAACCAAAACTTTGCTCCCTTTAACCAAATTCTCTTCATTCCCACTACTTCCTGAGCTAGGTAGATAATTACCTTCAACTCTGCTTCCAGGAGTTCAATTGTTTCAAATTCCATCTATCAGATCATGATGCTTATCCTTTGGGACCTGGCTTATTTCACTTATTATAAAGTCATCTCGGTGCGTCCAAATTGTTGCCAACAACAAGATTTCTTCTTTTTTTTAAATTATTATTTTTAAAGAAAGCAGTTAACTTTATTTTATGTGCCTTGGTGTGAAGGTGTCGGATACCCAGAACTGGAGTTACAGACAGTTGTGAGCTGCCATGTGGGTGCTGGGAATTGAACCCGGGTCCTCTGGAAGAGCAGCAAGTGCTCTTAACCGCTGAGCCATCTCTCCAGCCCCCCAAGATTTCTTCTTTTTATTTGTTGGTAGAATATATTTAATGTATGATATAGAGAGTTTCATCGTGACATTTTCATACATGCATATAATGTATTTTATTATGTTCACATCCCTAATTGTCCACATTAGACCTTCCTTATCTTCCGTCTGTCCCCTTCCTTGTCCCTAAATTTCCTCTCCTATACTCACACATTTCTCTTTAATCCATGCATGAGAGAAAAGACTCAATATTTGTCCAAGTCCATATTAATTGGTTAATATAGCGATCTCCGGTTCCATGTATTTGCCCGCAGATGGCATTTCATTCTTCACAATGCCTGAGGAGCACTCAGTGGTGCATGCACACCACTTTCATTTATCCTTTCATACATGGATGGACATAGGCCAATTCCTTGAGAATATTGTTATGACCAGGACCAAAATAAACCCAAGAATACGGATCTGTGCTAGGCTGTCTTCAATTCCTTTTCCAATACACCCAGCAGCGGTGTATACAGCTCAACCATATGGTAGTTCTACGTTTCAACTTTTGAGGAGCCTCCACACTGATGTCCCTAATATCTGAACTAATTTATATCCCTGCCAGCACTGTGTAAGTCTTCCTCCCCCCCCCCCACCCTCACTGGGATTTTTGGCTATATATGTACTTGGAAATTGTCATTCTGACTTGTGTGAGACAGAATCTCAACTCATTTTTGATTTGAATTTCTCTGATATCTAAAGATGTTTATACACACACACACACACACACACACACACACACACACACATTGGATTGGATTGAACCTAAGGTTTGTGCATGCCAGGAAAGCATACTACCAAATGAGCTCTTATTAGCCATGCGTACTTCTTCTTTTAAAGGGGGGTCTGTTCAGTTCATTGGCTCATTTATTAGGTTATTTTTAGTTGTTAATTGCTTTTTTAATTTTAGATTTTTATGTACCCTGGATATTAATCCTCCATTGGATGAATAACTACCAATTTTTTTCCTCCAATTCTGTGGGCTTTTGCTTCCTTCTGTCTAACCCTTCCTATTTAACAGCGATTTCGTTTTTCTTGCCACTCCTATTTGTCAGTTCATGTAATGGCATCACCTGCCTCGATGGGCAGCGTCCCCTCAAGCCATGAGCCAAAATGAGACCTTCCTTAAGTGGCTGTGTCAGGTGTTGGGTCTCATCAATGAGAAAAGTAACTCATGTGCAGTCTGAAGACTCTGTGTCTTCAAGCTCTGGCAGTCAGTTGACCCACCCTACCCAGGTCGAGCTTCTACCTGAGGATTCATTTTGACTCGTTGAGCTAATGGCTGACAAATTTCAACTTAGTATTCTTCCATCATCTCCACCTCCTTATCAAATTTCTCTTTCATGCTGTGCATTGTTATTCATATTCTGTTTTAATTCACTGATTATCCAAATCCATCCTTTGGAATACTTCGTCAGGAATTTTACCCACTCCACCATTACTGGAACCAGTTACTTTTATAGGAGTCCATGCTAACTTTTTTTTTCATATTTCTTGTGTCTCTGGGTTGCTGTTTGCATATCTGAGGTCAAGTCACTGACTAAGAAGTCTTAGTTCCCCATGTTGGTTCAACTAAAATACTAAGAAAGTTCTAGGCAGGAGTAGGCCATGATAGGACTAAGGTATAGTTTCTTACCAACTGGGCTCTGTCATTAAACAGAAACCCAGAGTACTCATGTCACCAGGAGCCATCTACAGCCCCACTCACAGAGGGCAGCAAGAACAAGTTATAAAGGAAACAACTCTAGAAATACAATAATAACCAATTAAAAATAATTATGCCCATCACTTGATACTGCAGGAAGAAGCACTAAAATAATACAGCATGGAACAAGAAGATATTTGTTAACAGGGATAAGAGTGGGAAAAGTAAAATAACAGTAGAGATGCTGCTGCATCCAGAGTCAAAGAAGGCCCAGCCTTGTCTTAGGTAGGGTTACTGTTGCAATGAGGAAGCACAATGACCAAAAGCTAACTAGGGAGGAAAGGGTTAATCTGAACCACACTGTAGTCCATCACTGACAGAAGTCAGGACAGGAACCCAAACAGGGCAGAAACCTGGACACATGAGCTGATGCAGAGGCCATGGATGGATGCTGCTTACTGGCTTGCTCCCCATGGTTTGTTCAACCTGCTTCCTTGTAGAACCCAGGACCACAAGCTCAGGGGCAGCCCTACCCACAATGGGCTAGGCCCTCCCCTATCAACCACTAATTAAGAAAATGCCCTACAGGCTTGCCTACAGCCCTATCTTACGGAGGCATTTTTCCAGTTGATATTCCCTCCTCTCAGCTAACTCTAACTGTGTCAAGTTGACCTAAAACTAGCCAGCACAAGCATGCAGAATGTAAGAGTTGTGAAGTCATGGAAGCTTCTACCATAATCTCAAAGGCAGACCCAGAAAACCAGGAAGTGTGTGCCAGGGTTGGAGTCTCTGCAGTTAGTCCATGAGAAATCGGTGCCTGGAGTTGTGAGTGAAGCCACGGCTACAACAGAGACCCCCGTGGAGTTAGAGATGCCAGCAATGTGGAATGGGTGCTGCAGAAAACCACGGGCAGGCAACAGAACCAGTCCAGAAGAGGGGCCTTGTGTGATTCAACCAACAGGGCTATGATAGATAGCAAAGCTGCCCAAATCCTTGGGAGGTGACTTCCCATCTCTGTGTGGCCCAGATGCCACCGGACGTGGAGCTATAGGATTCGTGTTTGCCTGTCTTTGTTTATGTCTTGCTTGGGTCTATTTCTTCCTGTCCCTAATCTTTCAGAATGGCCAGGCTTTCTCCCTGCCTTTGTATGTTAGAGGTACAGAACTTGGGTTTTTTTTTTTTCTTTCTTTCTTTTTTCTTTTTACAAGATCTCATAGTTCAGAATTGCCTTAAGAATTTGAACCTCTCTAGGTCTTAGACTTACTGCAACTTAAAACCAATACTTAAAACACTCGAAACTGCCTGTTCTCCCTTCCTAGGGAACTCCTAGCTAGCTTCTCTGATTGACAGCCTCAAATTTCTGCTTCCTCTATCTCCATCCAGTTTCATACTGTGTGCACCTGTCAACATCTCTCACTCAAAGTGTTTCCCCTGCAGGTAGACCAGCTCTCCCAGTCAGGGCTAGGTAGATGAGTGAATCACTCTTGCTGTGAGGAACTGGGGACATGACAATGCTTCTGACTCTCAATGCCCCAGACTCAGGTAAAAGCCTCTTAAAATGGCTTCCCACCACAGCACTGCAGCCACATACACAGAACTTTCTTAGTGCCGGTATACTGTGGAGACTCTGGTACTCGCATCCGCTAAGACAGCCATTCTATTCAGTACTGAATGGTGATAAATAGTTTTCTGAGTCTCTCTTCTTTTTACATTTGTCTCAGCCTCTACCTTCTACCAGACTACCACTCCCTTCTTTCTCCTCTCTGAGACTCGGGGTTTTCTTCCGCTTCCTTTCCCTTAAAAAGAAAAAGTTGAGATTCTACCTAGTCACAACCAAAGCTATAGAGCTCACTTTCTGGGGGAGATCTCCTTCCTCTTGCCTCAGCCCCGCTCTGGTTGCAACTAGACCATCGGCCTGCTGGGACTGCCTTCATCTTCCTCTTCCAAACTTCTCTGATTTCTTTTTAAAATACGATTCCGTGTGTTCACTGCTGAGAATTCAGTGCCTCCTTGCGACTGGCTCCTCAAAGAGAAGCTGCTCTTCAGCAGCTCCTACTCTGTTCCTGGGAGGAGGCATTAGTGATGTTGTATGCTGAGTTGGCCTACCATCTTCCAAAGATCTACCTTGTTTATTTCCTAACCTTGAACAACCGAGTACTGCTCCATCATGCATATATACTACCTTTACTCACACATTCATTTACTAATGGACGTGTAAATTGATTCCATTTCCTGGCTATAGTGACCAATGCTGTAAAGATATAAGAGTGTGGCTGTCTCTTAGATACACTGATTCCATTTCCTTTGGCTATGCACTTAGTAGGATTGCTACAGCAATCCTTTAGTTTCTAGAAGAGAAGACTCCATACTGTTTTCCATATTGCTGTCTGGCTACAATAGGCTTTTAAGGTTTTTTTTAAATACTTTTTCAGAATGGTTTAGAGGTTTACAAGAGCTATCAGTTAGTTCTTTATTAAAAGTTTTTAATTTCCTGTATGTATGTTGTGTGTATACATGTGTGGTGAGTGTGTATATGGTGTACACATGTGGAAAGGGAAGCATCCATGGGCATTCAAAAGTGCCAGAGGAGGATGCTGGGTATTCTTTACCACTCTCCCACCTTATTCCTTTGAGACAGGGTCTCTCATTGAACCTGGACTTGGTCTAGTGGTCAACAGGCTCCAGCAATAATCATGTCTCCACTCCTACGTTACACCGGAGTTGCAAGAATTCATGACCACAACTGAATCTCTGCATGGCTAGTAGAGTTTTGAACTCAGATCCTCATGATTGGGCAATATATCCTACCTACTGAGCCACCTCCTCAGCACCCCGATTTTTAAATTTAAATTTATGAAACTCTGTTGCAACTTAAACATTTTTTTTTATAAATATACAAATAGCGATCTTAACCAAATTGCAAGTGGTCAAACATTCTCTACAGTCCAATTAGATTCTCGAACCCAAAAACTCAGGGCATAAAGCAGGAACAGCTTCTAACGTGGTCCCAATGTTCATAATGAATACGTCTTCCTTGATAGAGTGATTTTTAAAACCAAATAGAAAACCTCTGCATCATTTACAAGTCCCCTGTGTAGGAGAAGAAGCTGTCCTATTTTATGTTTGTTGGTTTGAAAGGGTGTTTGAGAAGGAATGGGAAAATGAGCCCAGGAGATCAATATTCTGAACAATTAACCTATAAACAAATAAATAACACGGTATATGGGCTACTTACTGTCACATCGCTACAGACAAGACAATAATAAGTTTGGGAGTGAGGCCGGCGTGATAGATACCATTGGATCAGTAGCATGCTGTGCCAGATTTGGGGACAAAAGCACACGTGCTCTCTTTTATTGTTCCGCTTTGTAAGGGACACACTCTGCTTTCCCTAGTCCATAATCCTCTCACCCAGACACTCATCAATAATTCAGACATTTATATTTGTTCTCAGAAGAATGGCATACGCTAGCTCTACCAACGGAAAGGACGAAGGAAACTTAGCTACTAGGGAGCCAGCCGTTAAGCCACATTTTAGTGCTCCAAGGAAAAGAACCATTGCAGGGTTTGTCTAGAACCCCACAGACAGAGTTGGGCTGTATGCATACCTGGGCCCAATCTGATTGTAAGTCAGTGGTTAGGAACTGTGTGCGTTAGAATCACTCAGAGGGATTTTAAATACTCCATTCTGGCCTGTTCCCTTCTCTAGTCAATTCTAATGAAATTTCTATACTTTGGGCTCAAACACATGCAATTTCTGAACCTCTCCAGATGACTCTGAGATACATGGAAGATGAGACTGCCAGCTTTAAGCAAGTCAGTCTCCTTGGGTTTAGGCCCCACACTACATCAAGCCAAAAATTTCACAAACCATCAATGTTACTTTTTTCTGCTTGGTACAAGGGTCTCAACTAAATTAACATAAAGATCCTTTGACTGGACCCAAGGAAGGCATGGACTCTAAGGGATACCCCTTTGAGACAAAAAATAAAAGAAAGTTATTAAAGTGAATAAAGTTTTCACTAACCAAGATCTTCAGCAAACACATTGAGAATGTGTTTCCTAGAAAGAGCACCATTTGGATAAACTTATAAGTATGTATTAGTAAAACATACATTTTTACATTTTAAGATGTGTTTTCCTATTTGGTTTTTGGGGAGGTTCCAGAAAAGCTGGGTGTCATATCATTGTGGAATTCTGACATTTATATAAATTTTCAAACCTTACATAGTCGTCCTAAGGAAAGAGAAGAAACACAACAGATGAAGTGACGTTGGTTTCTTACCTTTTCTTGATTCTTCAAATCAGGTGATGTTTTCCTTTTCTATATATAATAAGAACTGATATCCTGGGACTGGAGAGATGGCTCAGCGGTTAAGAGCACTGGCTGCTCTTCCAGAGGTCCTGAGTTCAATTCCCAGCAACCACATGGTGGCTCACAACCACCTAGAATGGGATCTGGTACCCTCTTCTGGCCTGCAGGCTGAACACTCACTGTATACATAATAAGTAAATAAATCTTTTTTTAAAGACTTACAAAGAAAAAAAAAAGAAGAAGAAGAACTGATATCCACAAAAGTCCAATAGTGGCAATCATACCCTTGTGATAACATTAGCTCTCTAACTGGACCCAAGGCCTGCTCAGTGGGAGGAAAATCATGCCTGGTACTGGAAACCTACCTAGGGCTAGTGAGGCATAGATCTTAGAAGAAAACCTCCTACAGCCACTTTCCTAACCTAGTATAATTCCTAACTGCATTCTAAATACTTACCCTAGACCCACAGATAAGTGACGCTCACACTTCATCAAAGAAGCTTCTCTTCACACAGATACGACTATAGAAAGTCACAACTTGTTGGCTGGAGAGATGGCTCAGTGGTTAAGAGCACTGGCTGTTCTTCCAGAGGTCCTGAGTTCAATTCCCAACAACCACACGGTGGCTCACAACTTCTCAAAATGCAGAGAACAGCTGATCCTGGGGTGCCAGTCTGCAGCTGATACAGCAGCAACACAACCACCTCACCTAGGATTCAGAGAACATCACTGAAGAGAGGACAGAAGGATTGACTGTAAGGGCCAAAGGACCAGAGAGTCTACAACAGGATTGTGTCTCCCAGAAATGACAGGAAAGCTGCACCCATTGTCTTAGTTAGGGTTTCTACTGCTGTCGAGAAACACCATGACCACTCTTATAAAGGACAACATTTCATTGAGGTGGTGGCTTACAGTTTCAGAGGTTTAGCCCATTATCATCATGGCCGGGAGCGTGGCATCTGGGAGTATGGCAGCATGCAGGCGGACATGGTGCTGGAGAATTCTACATCTTCATCGAAAGACCATAGGAAGTGAACTGAGACAGTGGGTTGGCTTGAGCGCATAGGAGACCTCAAAGCCTGCCTCCACAGTGACACACTTCCTCCGCCAAGGCCACACCTACTCCAACAAAGCCACACTTACTTCGTAATAGCCCCACTCCCTTTGGGAGCCATTTTTTTTCAAACCACCATACCCTGGAAACCTTAACAATACAACTGCCTAAACAAGACCTGAGTGAGGACAACTCCAATTGATGTGCTAAGATGGAAGAGAAAAAAATCTCACAGGGCCCAATTCCTAGACAAAGAGCTACAGGAAATTCAGGACCACTGAGAGCAAGAACTAGTCTTCCCGGGGGTTATCTAATACCAAGTGGTCAGTCATGAAAACATACACCTAATAGACTCAACAGGTTGCATTTATATATTTGTATATTTATATATTTGTTTGTGTGTGACAATAATAGTTAAAGAAAAAGAGACCATGAATTTAAGAGAGATTGAGGAGAGAACATAGGAGGGAGAGGAGGTAGAAAAAGAGGGGGAGGAAATGATCTAATTATATTTTAATTTTTTAAAATGGAAGTAAAATGAAATAAGAAAGAATTCATAGAGCAAGTCTTTAGACCAGGGTAGCATTGCTTCTAAATAACTGAGACCATGGTCATGAGTTAAAAGATTACATGCCGTGAAGATAGTTAATAAAACAAAATTACAGCTTAAGTGCAATCACAATAAAATATCACCATAAAAATCATAAAATGCAAAATATTAATAGTCAAATGGATAGAAAAATATATACTCATAGATAACCAGAAAAGGACATGGGCATCAGATATCAATATTTTCTAAGCCTAGCAGCTGCTAAGATACAAACACCTCATGAGAAGCAGCTACCAACTCTCTGAAAGAAAGAAAAGGTGTAACCTATTTTTCATCTATTAGCTCCGTCTCTGGGGTTAAACAGAAGGGAATGCTTTGACAATATTTATGTGAGCAGGATGAAGTAATACAGACAAAGCCAGCTGCCAGGGAGATTAGACCCACGGAAAAGAAAACTCCAACTAAGAGAGTTGGGGAAGAAAAGCATTAAAAATTAAAGCCAACCGATAACTGAAAGAGAGAATTTTACATCTGAAAAGATTTTTGAACTAGAGAGAGTATTAACAATGGAAGACGTGTCTAGGGAAAGTCGAAGAGGAAAAGAGAAAAGAAAATAGCCAAACAAAAGTCAGCTCATTCGGTTTTATCATTTTAATGACTATAAGCCAAAGAGTAAGGTCACAGACAAAGGTTCATTTCTTCTTTGTCCTTTTGTGGGTTCCCAAGTCAACAAATATTTGCGCAGAGAATAAGGCAACCTCTAAAGCAGGAAATGGAAATGGACAACGGAGCCCAGTGCGTTTGTTATTGTCAACATGTTTAACCTTTGCTTTCAGATATTTCAAAATATTTGCTTCTGGCATCTTCTGTCCCAAGACGTATTCTGACTCAGTAGTTAATAGGCCAAAGTTTGGTCAGGCCTTATCTTCAACTTCTTTGGTTTCACCTGGCAACAGGCATGCCCAGAGTCACGTGCTGGCCTGGTGAAGAAAGTACTGAGAAAGCTTGCTGTGTAAACACACACACACACACACACACACACACACACACACACAGAGTTTTTGTTTGTTTGCTATATTCTGGGTTGTTGGGTTTTTTTAAATTTTTTCATACAATATATTTTAATCTGTTTTTCAGTTCCGTTTCTCTCAGATTCTACCAACCTCCATACCTACCCCTCTCTGACTATGCCCCTACGACTAGAACAAGCACAACTTCATACCAGACAAAGTCCCAACATAGAAAAGGGGAAATGGACATGAATTCCCACCCCTAACCAAGAAGCTATCTGCAATTAACACATCTGGGAAAGAGGAAATAAGTTTTCTGTGGAGTATCACTAGATGTATCAACCACACGCCAGGGCAAGCACTGTGCCCAGGAGCAGTTGGCCAAAACAAAACAGACCCCAGACTTTTCTTGGGGAAGCAGGGCTTTTTCTTTCATTTTCGTTTAGATTTTTGAATCATGAGGATGTGGCTGTTGGTGGCAATGTAGAATACTCATGCTGTTTGTGTCATTGAATTATAGTCACCATCATTCTTTATTTCTACATGGGATACTCGTTAGAGTACTTTCTCATAGATCTGATGAAATGGGTTTTAATATTTGACATCAGGAGCATGACGGCATATACACGCTAAGCAAAATATACTACTATACAACTACTATACATGCATTCAATTTAAACCCAAAGTAGAATTTATAACTAGTGTCTGAAATCTTTGCTCAGATTTTTTTAGAGTGTCTATGTATATTCAAGTACAATATGCCATTAAGAATCTGTTTCTACTATTCTAAAAGGAAAACACTAATTTAAAACTGCCTTAAATATTACCTAGTGGCTAAAAACATAAGTGTAAATTGTCCATATGGATGCTCCAGGCTTTACATTAAGATTATCAATAACCTTTAATTTTGTTGCTGTCAAGATAGGGTCTCATGTAATAACACAGGAAGGCCTCGAAGTCATCATGTAGCCAAGGATGATCTTGACCTCTATATTGTCTACCTTCTCCTCCCAAGTGTTGGCATGACAGGTGTATATCACCATGTACCATAACCTCTGAAATTTTTGTCTCCCAGAAAATATCCAGTTACTCCCACGGTAATAAAAAGCAATGGGTTGAGTGCTTTCTTGTATCACAGGAATAAATTGGATAGTAAGCTAAACTGGACGAGCAGATGTCCAAGACCATCCCCAGCTACACTGCAAGGTCATCCTGGGCTCCATGAAACAGTCCCCCCAAAAAATACACCAAAATACGAAAGACATGAATGTTTATATAATCAAAACAGTAAACACTGGCAGAGAGCAGATCCCCATTGAAACCCCCTGACTCTTGTCTACCATAATAATATGGCGAAGTATATTTTCTGTCCTTACCTTGAGGTTGTTGGTCAGCAATGGAGCCTGGGGGCAGCTGCTTACCACATCCTGTCCACTGTGTAAGATGTCAGGAATTGCACACAGGCAAACGTAGCATGGACCAAGTTAGCCTGAGGAACTCATGATCTTTGCACCTGAGATTGCAGAACTGCGGAACAATTTGGTTATGATCTGATATGTGTCACTGGGTTATAAGCAGCTGTCTGTAAAGAGCGCCTGAAAGTCTGAGATCCCATATCTGATACACCCTGCCCCTGAGTCAGCTTCTCAGCAAGGTGACCCTTCTAGGGAGACTGTCCTCCATTTTCCGGTCAACTGCCTTGTTGTAATAGAGGTCTTTCTCTGTCCTTCTCATTCCTTTCAACTAATCAGCTTCTGTTGGACAGCAAGCAGACCAAACCCTTGCACAGTAATGCTACTCATTAAAGTTTTCTGCATTCAGTCAACTGTTATTTATTAAGCATACACTATACGCCAGGTACTTCTCTGATCTAGGTAAAGGAACATGAAACTGAATTGTGTCTGCTTCCATTAGCTTATAGAGAAGTTAGAGAATGAAAAGTTAAACCAGAGTGCCACAAAACAAGGCAAAACTGCTTGAGTGTGAAAGAGAGACCTCTATGGGGACGTAGGCATGGAAGGGAGGTAAGAAAGGGTGGGGGGGGTGAGAGGAAATAGAATCACTATATGCTTCCATGAAATTATCCAAAGGTAAATTTAATCAATAATAAAAATAATTTACTTGACCTCCACATGTGTGACATTTTATCACAGAGATAGGACAAGACACTAAGGTGGAAAATACTCTGCTTGTTTTCTGCCTATACCACCAGACATTCCTCACACTCCTTCCTGGCTTCACCTCCACTACCAATGTTAGGATTTGGGGACTCCTTTTCCCATCTCATGCAGCTTCAGGGTTTTAGACAGTCCCTATATGCCCATGACTCTTAGATTTAATTTCTAGACTAGACTTCTGTCCTGTATTCTAGCTTTATACTCCGTCAGCATAGCTTCTAGACATCTTACATTGAAGTTATCCCAAAATGAACATCCAATCTCCCTTTCCAATCTGGTCCACTTAGTTTTCTTTATTTGAACTGATAGAGAATCATGGTTGGTGCTTTGCTTTTAAATCTAACACCGAACCTGTCAGGAAATTCATCCAACTCTACTCTTGGCCTTATGACCTTGTGACAGTCTTTATTGTCACTCTTATTTAAGTTGCCACCATCCCTGGCCTATGATCTGTCCTGCAATCCCTTTTTTAACACATCCTCTCTTGAACACATAGACCAGAGCCTACTTGGTCTCTGCTCAAAAGTCTCCAGTAGTTCCCAGCTCATTTAAGAGCAGCAGTCCTTAGAACGTTCTGTAAGGTTGCATTTGGCCCGCATTCCCTTTACTCATCTGGCTTTGACTCCTCTTATTCTTTGCCTATTCTTCCGTTCAGCCCTACCGCCTTCGCAGGCTTTATCTACCTGCTTGGCCAACTCAGCCTTCCCCTTTATGTCTTTGCCCAAATATTCAGTGAAATATTCCCTACCAATCCTAGGGCTGTGTATGGTGGTGCTATAACCCCAGCACTTGGAAAGTTGAGGTAGGAGGGTCACAAGTTCAAGGCCAGTCTAAAATACATCAGGAGACAGAAGCTGAAAAAAAAAATTCTCCGTTTCTCTCATCCCCCGAATTCTAAACACTTGCTCATTTTCCCCCAAACCACCCAATGTGTCCTATATACTTTGCTTAATTTTTATGCTTTTTTTAGGTTTCATGTGTCTTTTGTCATAATGCACTCCAAAAACAAACAAAAAATACATTTCTTTGAAAATTGCCAACTATATAGTAAGAACTTAATATCATATTTGTTAAATACAAATGTGTATTTGAGTCCTGGAGAGATGGCCCAGTGATTGAGAGCATTTGCTGCTGTTTCGGAGGACCTGGGTTTGGTTCCTAACACCCTCATGGTGACTCACAATCATCCATAACTCCAGTGCCAGGGGGTCTGATGTCTTCTTCTGACCTTCATAGAAACCAAGCATGCACTTGGTACACTTATGTACATGCAGGTAAAGCACTCATACACATAAAACAAATAAGTCTTTAGAAAGTTAATGAATATATAAATTTATTGAAAGAATAGAGCAGAAAGGTTTGTTATCAGAAAAGTAAATAGTCAAAGAAATGTCATTTTTTTATCTTAATTAGTACATAAAATGATATTGAAAGGATTAAGACTGGGAAACTATTTAACTTGAATTTAAAGGAACATAGCTGCCTATTGTTAGCAAATGTTTGTTGTTGTTCAGTTTATCTGTAGTTCAACATTTGTTCCTATCTTTATTCATGTGCCTTTGCCTATACAAACATGTCCTCAGAGTGAATTATTGCTGGTGAATTCACTGGGTCATAAAGTAGATGCATTTTAAATTTTCAAAGTCATTGCCAAATTATCTTTATGAGTATGCATCAATTTATATTTGCACCATCAGGATATATATAGGGCTGAATATTGGAAATTTTCAGTAATAACTTTTTATTGTAATGAAATAAATATACGCACATGAAAACATCAACTGTTTTTATAAATTCTTTCAATGATGAATAAATACAGTGAGTTGAATGATCACTGGGGCTGACTAATGTGCTGAGAAATGAAGGGATGGATGGAAGGACAGATAAATGGATGACTAGAGGAAGGTTGAGTGAACAGATACTTAGTGAGATATGAGGGATGTGTAAGAAGAGAAAATGGGGAAAGGGTTGCCTGGTTGGATGGAATAATTCAGGCCACAGTAGAAAAGTCATTCAGCTTTGATTTTTGAACAAGGAAGAGCACTCATTAAGGGGAACAAGTGAAAATCATGTTTTGTTTCTTTCCTAATTAATTCCAAGAGACTAAAATGAAACATCCATAACACCTTCCTTTCTCAAAAGATAAAGCACTCGCTGCTGCTTGAAAAAGCAAGTGTTTTTTGTGTGAAGCTGACTGGTAGCAAGATGCTGAAAAGTCTGAAATGTAATTGTAAAACACATTCTGTAATCTCCCACGTCCCCAGAGAGTTGTGGCTTCAGATAAGCAACAACTAGAAAGGTTTGGAAACAAAAAGAAATGAGTGGCCTTCACAAGATTAACTCCTCTTGAGAAGGGTGCTTCCAGAGACAGGGGGTTGGTTCAAAATCATGATCAAAAAAAAAAAAAGTCACCTTAGAATACAACAGAAACCGCTGTTATTGCCTGGTCACCTGCACAAGCACATTGTGGCTACTTTCATCTTCAGAAAATTGACTCAAAACCCATTGGATATTGTTTTTCCAAGGACACATGACATCTGAAATTCCCTTTGGCTCTATCAACCTAATTGAGTTCCAGTGCTTTCTCTTTCTAATCAATGCCAGATACCTTAAGGTTACGGTGGCTACCTTCCTGAAGTGTCTAGAACAACATCTCTTCACAGAATTATAAAAGAACATATCTTACATTTTCACCATGAAATTTGTGTGGAAATATTCCTGCTGATAAAGAGGACGGGAGATAAATGTGCTTAGAAGTCAGCAAAAGCTGAGTTTGAATTTTGACTACTACTTCGGGTTGTATGAATGAATCTCAGAGTCCTCGGATCTTTATCCAGTTAATAATCATGGGTATGTACTGATTTAGTCTATAGAAACACACACACACACACACACACACACACACACACACACACACACAAACGTGGCCTTCCATTCTTAAGTAATTGTTCTCAAGAAAAGACACAAGGATGAAAACAGACGTGCCTTTGTGAGCTGTCATTATACGTTGATTACTTATCTGGAGAGTGAAATGATTGGAATGTCTTGGTTTCAAGAAATGTAATGGTCAAGAAAGCCAAGAATTTGTGTCAGTTGTTGTCTATGCAGAGAGCACTCAGGCATTCATTCACTGGTGAAGTTCAGTGCATCTTCTACAGCTATGAAACATCTGTTCAAGCATCTGCCTTTTCATTAAGAGAAACAAAAATAAAAATGTACCACTTTTCCTTGCCAATGCTGATAAATGGGAACAGGTGATGATCCCAGGAAATATTATTATTATTATTATTATTATTATTATTATTATTATTATTATAATGAACTTATTAAAAACCTTTGGTATTTTTATAAGTGCACCAGATTTAAAATGCATAAAAAGTGAAAAATGAAGGCATGAAACCCCTGGAAATATACAGGGGACCACTAGGAAATGAGTTACCTGTGTAGTCTAGCCAACTAAAATTCTCAATGTAAAGCCTCAAAATCAATGTGCTTTCTGCATCCCTTCCTAAAATACTGCCTAGAATTTTCCAGTCAGTTACAATAGACAGTTTCTAAGAATCAAATTCCAGTCATTAACTACATACAGGAAAAAAAAAAAACACGGCATTTTATGGAAGTCATGTCAAATTATCTTCCTTTAATAATTTAGGGCCAACCAACAATTTAAGACATTGTATCCTTAGATATCAAATGTGATTCTTATCATCTGACAACTGACAAAATACAGCTTAGTTGATTTCTAACTATGCAAAGAACTTTGACCCCCAAATACAAAATATTTTCATTATATTTCATTGTATTTAGAGAAATGCTCAAGAGTCACCGTTCAGCTTATACATGGTCACTCATTGCCTTCTTGGCAGAAATGTGCATTAGAAACTAGAAAACTAGCCAAGTCACCTGACTTGGGAATGGGGAGAATGGAAGACTGTGGTTTTATTTGCTGCGTATTCTTCAACCTTGCCCAAGTAACCAATGAACTCTCACAGAGCACATCACTGTAAAAAAAAAAAAAAAAAAAAAAAAAATCCCGAACAACCAGAGGGGAAAAGGAAGGTCAAGAAAACACTCTGGCTGACTCAGTGGAGTTACTTTTAGAGCTTAAGATTGAGACGTGCTTGACTGCATAAGTCACAGTGAAGGTGTATAATTAGATGGTGATTTAACACAGAGCAGATAAAATAATAGTGACATTGATGGCGGGGGTGGAGGGAAATGCTAACAGAATCAGTGAAATGACTGTGGTACCTGGTACCTCTCTCAGTGTGTCTGTTAGCAATTTGTCAGACGGCAACAATAGTGGTAATTTCCCAAATAACAGATGTACATCAATGCACAATAACACCGCCTGGTATTTAAGATTGAAGAAAAGAAATTGTGTTTGGGTTATTAACTTAAAGAAATGGTTGTAAAAAACCTGAGTTGAGCCTACATATTATGAAGTGAAATAGAGAACTGATGCCTAGTCAGGAAAAGGTGAATCTGTCCAAGTCTTACCTACGATGATTTTTCAAGGGAGATAGTTATTTTGGGGACAGTTAGGAAAACTTAATCATCATGTTTCTCTAGGTAGAGCAGAAAGGTTTCCTGTCGCCTTTGGAATCGTGTTCTAACTATTGTCTCTCCTCTCCTGGTTTACCTGCCACTCCTCACAGGTATTCAAAGGTCTAGCCACAAACACCACAACTGCTACCCGTGAGAGCTTAGCTTTTCCACACATGTGCATATGTGATTCCTACTATCTTTTCTCTTCATTTAGCAACAACATCATTTCACTCAGATAGTACCCCTGAATGCTAAGTCTGAGTGATAGTTCTCCCAAGATAAGATCCCCGACTCAAGCTCTCAGGCTGCCATACCCCACCCCAGTTTTATTATTTTATTTTATTTTATTTTATTTTATTTTGCTCCTCGGGACTTCCATTTGAACACATGTCATCAATCACTCTATTAAAGTCATCTTTCACACTCACTGAGAGCTCTATAGGAGCAATGATTACATTGCCTTACTGTCCCTCAGTCTTTGAAGTATAATGGACGCGTAAAAAAAAAAAAAAAACAGACATCAATGAATGATAGAATTAATGCATCAACAGGGAAAATGTGCTGAAAAATACCTCTCCTATCACTGTTACTTCTCTTTTCTCAGGATATCTGAAAGAAAACTAACAAGGGGGTCTATATGTGTCTTTTTATTCTAAAAATTACTTCTAACTCAAGAAATACTTCCAAAACTTTCAAGTGGATATTGATTTGAAGTGTCCCCACAAGTACAGAGGATGGAAATTGGGAGTGATAGACGCATATGAAATATAGATTACCTTATTTAAACCTGACATTTTAAAAGATCCAGGTAATGCAATATGAAAAAAATGATAGCTTCAAAGTAAACTTAGCTATTGTTTTTTTTTTATTTTCTTGTTGTTATTTAGTTGTTATTACAATACATCATACATATCTAATTAGAAATTTTTTTAATCTAGGAAAACTGAGCACAATGGTCCATGTCTTTAATCCCAACACTAAGAGGAGGAGAGGGGCCAATGTCTCTGAGTTCAAGGCCAACCTGATTTACGTAGTGATTTCCAGGTGAGTTTGGGTGACCTAATAACACCTTGTCCCCACCAAAAAAATTAGAAAATAAAAATCTCAAAGTGCTTTAGACATCGAATATGAGAGTTTCACTATTCTTAAGTTCTAAACCAGGAGATAATTATTTTCTTGAATTTTATTATTCCTCTATACCAAACAGCACTTGATTTTCCTAAAGAAAGCATAAGGTAACAGAAACATGAACAAAATGTATAATTAAAATTCAGAGTGCAGCCAGGCAGTGGTGGCACACACCTTTAATCCCAGCACTGGGGAGGCAGATCCAGGTGGATCTCTGTGAGTTCAAGGCCAGCCTGGTCTACAGAGTGAGTTCCAGTACAGGCACCAAAACAACACAGAGAAACCCTGTCCCAGAACAAAACAAACAAGCAAAAAAATTCAGAGTGCAAAATGGTACAAGTAACCCTCTTTGCTTTTTAAAATGTCATTAAACAATGTGTGCACTCAAGGAAAAGAGGATATTCTATATACAATGCTATTATAAGAAGTAATACAATTTATAACTTACTAACATGTACATATAGAGATAAAAAACAATCATGTACCAATGCCAATGAATGTGCAACCAGAAAAGCTTTTAGAATTGCTGCCTGTGAACTTTCGACATAGGATAAATGGCTTCTCCCCTTTGCCTTAGTCAAAGCAATTGTTCTTCATTTTTTTTCCTTCTTAGTCACAAGCAATTTTTTTTTAACTTCCCTTCTGAGAAGTCATCATAATCTGTCTACTCATTGAACCCCAGCGGGATGGTGAGATAATTACCTGAGCGAATCAGTTCTGAACCAAAGGAAACCTTTAACATTTCTTGAAGTGTCATGAGTAAGATATGTCAGAGGAGTATGTGAGGAAAGCCACAGAATCCAGGAACAAAGGACTGGTGTACAGGGATTACATACACCTACGAGGAAGTATAGAAACCCCACATTCTAGAACAGATGTATTTTTGTCCATGTGGCAAGACAGTCTTGTCACTTTTGCTACTATGTATCCAGGTTTAGGAGGGCTGCCAGTCTTATAGCAGAGGGACACTTCTGAATAGCAACTATTATATAAAAAAATAAACATTTATGTGCTTTAATTCAGAAACTACAATGCATCCCAGAATTCAACACACAAAGTAAGAGCTTTGAAGCAATTAAAAAAAAAAAGTGTTACGTGTGCTTAGGATCACCAAAATCAAGATCAGGCAAACATCCCTAAACTATCCTTGGTCTACAGAAGGTAAAATATTCTTCTATTGTCTTCTTTGAAAATAAGTTAATTGTGGGTATCTACCTACCATATATATGGTAGGTAGACACCCTTATTCTTTTACTATTCCAGCCGTATTTCCTGCAAAGGCTGCTAAGGTCTCACATTACCTCATCCATCTAACTAGTATTGATTAGTCTAAGAACAGCTACCTGGACAGGTATGGAATGGAGAAAAGGAGTAAGCCAAGGTACTCAGTCCTCAAGAGTTTCAAGACGTCATCGTCATATTTTCAGAGCCAGGCATCAGAGATTTTTGCTTAAGGAGAGACCGAGAATAGAATAGAGTCGCTGACCTGTCCCTGAAGGAACTGACTTCACTGCAACAGGAGTGTGGAAAAGTTGAAGCCTGAGGATACCCTCCAAAGTTATGACATAAGGCCACTGAGACTAGAGGAGCAGATGTCATTGAACCCACAGGCTAGACCGTCACTAGATAACTTGCCTAAGGAGCAGTGATTAAAAAAAAAAAAAAAAAGGCCGCTGGGAGAAATTCTCTTAGGTCATAAAATGTCTCAAACGCTATCCCTTCAAAGATGACCATAAATAGCCAAATGCACTTAGTCATTCTGAGGAGGAATCTACATCCTGGAGTAATGCCGAACATAATCGAATAAATTGACTTTTAAAAGTTGACTTTGTCGAATCAGGGTGGCTTCGGGGAATCTCAAGCCTGTGTCCTTGAAAAGGTAATGTGAAACACTTCACACTTCGTGGAACAACAGACCTTACACTGGAGCTGCAGATAATCATTAAAAAAATAAAAACAAGAAAATGCCAATAACAGAGGCCAGAAGAAGGTGCATAGGGCCAAGGCGACAAAATATTATATAAGATATCCAGGTTCTAAGACAAAAAGAGTTACGGGACTTGAAAAGACATAGCAAAAACAACAACAGAAAAAAATGTGTTGAGACGGAGGAAATCAAGGAAACTGTGTGTGAGAACGACCAATGCTAAAATTTAACAAAGCCTCTGGAATAAAAGATACTGAGCACATCTTCGGAACTAAAGGAAAACATAATCAAACAAATAAAGTAAGATAGGCTAGGTATGTCACATGAAGAATATCAACACAAGAAATCATTAAGGAAATGGAAGGGGAGAGAGAAATTCTTGAGTTGGAAGGTATCGTGAACGAAATGAAAAATTTGCAAGATGTGCTCAACAGAAGATTCGACAGAACAATGAGAACGGTCTGCAACCCAAGGGAGGGAAAATACGAAGAAAAGGGAGCAGAGAGATATGAAGACATTAAGCACACTGACAAAAACATAATAATGCTAGTAGAGGAGGGAAAAAGAAAAAAGACTCAAAGAAATAATAATGGAAACTCCCCAAACTTCTTTATAAATTTTAACCCACTCATTCGGAGACTCAGTGAATTCAAACTTCTTTTAAAATGTGAAAGTTAAAATAAGGATATTTTCACATTAAAAACTGAGATCATTGGACGCCACTGACAAGAAACACTAAAAGGAGTTATTTTGTGGTGATAGTAAACACAGGCTGTAACTGATAGCCACAAGAAACCCAGAACACGAATAAGAGTAATTACATAGTTACTGGCCTCCTTAACTCATTTAGACGTCCTCAGTATAGGCCACCTGTAGATAATGAGGGGGTAGATAGACTAAGTTTCCAGGATAGCGAGAGATGCAGCACACCTGTAATTATAGAGCAGAGCAGGTGAGGAGGAACAAAACCATATCAGATTAAGGAAGTAACTATAAATGCTTCACCATACATAGAGCAACAAATACATAAATAAGCCCCAAACATAATCAGATTAATAAAACAAAACATGTAAAATACATCCCTGTCTTCTCTCAGCTTCTTTGAAGATAAGAGTTCATAGAAGGGCCATAACTATTTTAATTTTGTGAAGTCACATTTAACAATGTGCAGTGTTTAATGAGTGCAAACAGGAGGGAAGGGGTAAAGATCTTAATACGTGCTAAGCTCTCCAGACTAAACAAATATATGGAAGTCTCTAATCAACGATACAATACATATTCCTCTTCTTTTATTTTATTTTTAATGGCATCATTGGAATGGACTCATAAATAAAAGCATCCCACAGCTAGATTAACATACTGAACCAAATACTTGTTCATTTGTGTGTCACGCATTTGGCCACAGCAGCACAAAACTAACTGGCACAGAGTTCACCTACAGCTCACGACAAAATTTACAACAGAAAACACCGAGACGGGAAAGCGTCAACGACTGTAGGCATCTGAGATAAATCACCGAAGTTAATCTAAAGGAGGTAAAAGAAATAATAATGATGGCGGGTGTACATAAATGAAATAGAAAATGGAAGACAGGCCAAGATAAGTCACTGAAGCATCTAAAACCAATTCTTTGGAAAGATCGACAAAATAAACAAGCCTTTAACCAGAGATATTAAAAAAAAAAGTCTTGAATGACTCAAAGTAGACTTGCAGGATGTAATATTGCCATCAACTTCACAAATATAAAAATAATTGTAGAAGAGTAACATGAAATGATAAATTATAAAATTAAAGGTATTAGAAATTTTCCAAAACATATCAAAATTCAATAAGGAAAAAGGTAAGAAAATTATAATCTAAATTGATCTATATTAAGAAAGAACATTGATAAAATGATGAAAAACTTCCCAGGAGAAAAAAACCTAGATCATGGTAGCATCACTGTTGAATTCCAACAAACATCCGTGTGTGTGTGTGTGTGTGTGTGTGTGTGTGTGTGTGTGTGTGTGTGTATCAAATTTTATAAACTTTTCCAAAAGAGAGTAAAGAGAAAATTTCACGATTCGTTTTTTGGAATGAGTATTGCCCTGAAAAAGATCACAAGAAAAAAAAAAGTAGAACTTTATTAGTATAAACATCAAAGTCTTCAATACCATACTGGTGAACTGAATTCAGCGACATAAAAAAAATAAGTAACATACCATTGTAAAGTGAGTTTCCCCTCTCCAAAAGGTGAGCATGATTTTTAATTTGATATTTAAAAAAATACAGAATATAAATAGAATTTTTTAAAAACTCACTTGATCATACTACTAGATATTAATAGGACATTTTCTAAGCCCATTTTCTGATAAGAAGGTCTTCTGAAAACTGGAAAAAGAAAGGACTTGTTGATGCAGATAAGGGACATCTGTGAAATCTTCACAGCTAATGCCATAACTTAAATTATAAACCTGATAGCATCATCCCCTAAAATGATGAGCAAGACAAAATGTCCATCTGCAGCATCGCTATTTACCGTTATGGAGGAGGTTTTCACCATTAATTAAGCAAGAGAGAATAACAAAAGGCATACAGACTGGGAAGCAAGGAGTGAAAGTATCTTTAATGGTGAATGACATGATTTTACACAGAAAATCTTGAGTAACTCACAAAAATAATTACAACCAATACATGAGCTTTGCAGGGTTATGAGATACGCTATGGAAATCCAATCATATTTCTATGTTTAGAACGAACAAGCCAAAGTGAAAATAAGAAAACATTTCAATTTTCATTAGCACCAGAAGGAATAAAATACTTAAGAATTAATTTGGTAAAAAGTGAAAAAATGTTTACTCTGAAATCTACAAATTTCATTGAACAGAAGTAAACAAGCTTAGTGTGGCTATCTAGGATCCCAGCACTTAGGATCAGGAGAGGGAAGCAGAAGGCTCAGCATTCTGGGCAGGAGGCCATTCTGGACTACACCTCAAGATGAGGGTTGGGGAAGGGAAGCAGAGGCAAGAAGGAAGGAAGGGGAGGGGAGGGGAGAAGAGAGAAGGGGGGAGGGGAGGGGAGGGGAGGAAGGGACAGGAAGGAAAACAAGACCTCAATAAATGAAAAGACATCTCATATTCATCGATTGGGCAAGTTAAAATGGTTAAGATGACGGTTTTCCACAAACCAATCCACAG
>CABHPH010147672.1:540-45792 GCA_902168325.1 Peromyscus nudipes | reverse complement strand
TCTCTCTCTCTCTCTCTCTCTCTCTCTCTCTCTCTCTCTCTCTCTCTTTCTTGGCCCCACCAAATCCCCATTCAAGTATGCTCACCTGTGACAATGGGGTAGGCCTGTGGGCCTGGCACACTGCTTCCGATGTCCGCAGGGGTGGGGCTTGTCAAGTTGGCTTTCATGTCATCCAGGCCTCCGGCCAGCGAGGCCATGGCTGAATACTCTGTGGTCTGAAAGAGGAAGCAGACATCTCAGCATGTAGCCCAGAGGCACCCTGATCAGATGCAAGGCCATGATCTGTCCATAGAGGTTCTGGGAAACCCAGGCTGAAAGGGCAGATGCAGCTCAACGGAGCAGCACATGTATCCAGAACCGACCACTGTTCCCAGGAGAAAAGATGGGCAGGAGTCCACACAGCATCCCCAGAAGTCAGATCTAACCGGCAGATTTCCCGGCTCAGCCCCACAGGCTGGGGAGGGCGCCAAAGCAAGCAAGGCAGAAATTAAGAGTCGACAGGGGCTGCATGGCTTCTGGTTTGGGGGTTCTCAGACAACAGGGTGGGACCCCAGAAACAAGTGTTAAAAAGGAGTCGAAGGAATCACCTAATCCAGACTCATTTCACAGATGGACAAATTGGGGTTCAAGAGGAGGAGGGTTGTGTCCACATAAGATCAGACAGAATCCCAATCCAGGGGCTAGCTGACCGAAGGTTCCCAGCCCTAATTCAGTATATAGAGCCAACTGAGTCACAACTTGATGAGTGACTTTTGGATTCTGGAAGTATATGAACACTTGTGTGCTGAATATTCCAGGTACAGACGTCAGATTTATCAAACCCACGACAACCGAGTGTGCTGGGCAGTGAGTCATGTCCATTTCTCTAAGTCACTCATGAAATCCAAGCCTGTGATGAGTCATGAAACCTTTGCAGAATGGCCTCCAGGGAAGGCAGAAAAGATACCAGCCTGGACCTTCCCATTCAAGGAACGACTACATTATAGCCACAAACAGCATGTCTCTGCCTCCTTCCCAAACCCCTGCAAACACTTCAGCCGAAGAATTTGGTTAGGTGTACCAAGTCTGGGCTGGGGGCTTCTCTGGAGCCTGGCCTTGCCAGCGGAGGTCCCATCCCCGTCTGTTCAAGATGATATACTTGGCAGGCAGGGACAGTAGTAGGTGGGTGAGTAGGCTGACAGCCTGTGATTGGGAGCTCCTCGTGTACTTGGGGCAATGATGGTTGCTATTTCTGAGGCGCCACTTGGCAGGACCAGCAGGTGGAGCGGGACACATGTCACCTGCAGGATGGTCACCAGGAGAAGACTTTCCAGAGCAGGTGAGACGGGAAGATGACTAAGGGCTGCTCCTGTCTTCACTGTCACAGGCCACCTTGTCTGAGCATCCCTGTGCCCCTCCCCAAGGCCTCATTCTCTCTCCCATGAGGCCATGTTTGTACCTGTGGAGTTTGGGCAGGACCTGGAGCTAACCACATTAGGTGGCTGTGCCTTTTGCATTTAGGCCTCTAATCCACCTGGGATTGATTTTTGTGTCTGGTATAAAAATCTAATTTCTTCCTTCTCCCTACTTCTGAATGGATAACCAGTTGCCCCTTGCTGGTTATTAAGAGCCCATCTCTCCCTGCTGATTTGTACACCGCCTTACCCATATATCAGGGTTCCATATGTGCACAGATGGCTTCCCAGCCTGGATCCTGTTTCATTGGTCCATTTATCTACCCCTGTGCCAATAGCACAGCATGTTAATTACTGCACTTTTCTAATGGTCCCTGGTACAGGTAGACCTGGCCCCAGCCTGGCTTCTCCCTTGGAGAACCTGGGCCTGTTATGGGCCTAGGGATTCTTCGTTACATGTTTTTGGAATCGGCCTCTTGTGGAAGATGATTGATAGGCCCCAGGGGTTCTGGCCGAGCTGTCCTCAATGGGCACCACCTCGGGACACCAGGGCCTGCAGTCCCTCGCAGCTCCACTGCTCAGGAAGTACTTTCTGACTTTCAGAGACCACTGTGTCAAGGACTTCACCTGTGACTTCCATCTCTACCTCAAGCTCTGCCCACGAAGGGGCCTGTGTTATTCCATTTCTCAATGCGAGAGCTTGAGACGTCAAATCTAGAAGAAATGTGATGTGCTTAAAGCCACACAGCGCCTAGGCACCAGCATTCAAACATGGCTCCATCTCACCCCAGCATCTTGACAGTTACCCTAATGATTATCCAACTGTGAGGCCCAAACCCATAACAGTGATGAAATCAAACAGTTGGTTCCAACTCTTTGAAGTTGAGTTTTTTGTTTTGTTTTCTTTCAGGGGGTTCTTGTTGCTGCTATTTTGGGGTTGTTTTGAGACAGGGTTTCACGTAGCCTAGCCTAGCCTAAACTTACTGTGTAGCTGAAAATGACCTTGAACTTCTGATCCTTCTACATTCACCGCCCCAGGGCCAGGATAGTGAGCATGGATCAGAACACTCAATTTCCTGCCATGCTGGGGATTGAACTCAAAGCGTCATGCATGCCAGGCAGGCAGTCTACCGGCTGAGCTATTTCCCCAGCTCATTGGTAACGGAATTAGAAGGAATAGAACAGAGACCGAGGCTTCCACACCTAGAGAAGTTAAGCCCTATTTTGTAAATCACGGTTCACATATCAGTGGGTAGAGAGGAAAATACATTTCTTGCTGTGAGGTGGAAACAGTGGCGTTTGAAGAGCATGTCTGCATCCCATGCAGCAGGGAGCTGTTGGGGGAAGGTCACTGTCTAGATTCCCTCCCTGTAGGACAGAACTGAGCATGCCCTAGCCTCTAGTCTGCTGAGAATGCATCTGAGATAAAAGCTCACCAGAGGCAGCTACCTCCTTCAGCGCACTGCTATGCCTCTGGGAGGGTCTCTTTTGAGATCCAGTTCCTGGATGCCTGGACATGGGTCCTAGTTCCTCTTCCTGTGTCTCCCTGGATGCCTGAGCACAGTGAGTGGACATTTATTTCACCCATGCTAGGCCCTGCTGTGTGCATGCAGGTCTGTGAGACAGAAGAAACCCTCCACAAGCTCCCAGAGAAAGATGCAGAGCCCCAGAAAGTCCATCCAAGATGGAGAAAAGCACAGAGCCATTCATTCTCATGGGGTGTGGGGTGGTCAGGAAAGGTTTCTGGGGGGTGGGCTGAGCAAGTCCATCCCTTGGGTTGGAACAGCTGAGCAGAGCTGAGAGGTGAAGGGAAGGAGGGAGCCAGACCAGGATGGGGCACAACCGAGGAAGTGGACATGAAGGTAGACCGGCTGGAAGTGGACCACGTTGGACCTCTTCCAAGGATACAAAGATCAACAATGAGCATGCTCCTCCAGGCCCTCAGCGTTCCAGCCAAGAGTCAGCACACCCCTTACACCCAGCCCTGGCCGCAGCAGCCTTCAGGACTTCATTTGCAGACATGGCTAGCAGCTGAGCCTGTGGGGGAAAGCTTAGGTTTCCCCCTAGGAGACAGACAGAGCCAGGTGCAGAAAGTGTGGCTGATAGAGATTTCCTGCCTCCTCATGTATTTAAATTTCCAGGTGGAAACCAGTATTTGATTCTGTTCAGAGTCAGACAAAGTGCATGGAGTCACTCCAAACAGTTGGGTTTGCAAGACTAGATATTTCCAACACGTGGGGAAGGCCCACTCTGCCAGTCCCTAAACACCACTGGCTTCCAGGAGGCAAAGAGAAAGAACCTGACTAAGGGGCCCAGGCTTGTGGGCTATGGGCCACAAACAAACGAGGCTTCAGCAACTTTGTCGCCACCCAGCAGGGTTCCAGCCTCTGTTGTTGGGATCTGACAATCCTTCCTCTGCTCCTCTAGGAGCAGGATGCTATCTTTTATGGTGGGTGTTCAGTTTTCCCTCCAGTCTATCCTCGGAGCTGCCTGTGATGTTTCAAAGGCTACTGTGTTCTCTCTGATCTCCTGGGCTTCCACAAACGTGGCTGAACAGGCTGTGCCTCCAACATTCCAGGCTCCAAACTGTCTCTATTTGGAAGGCCCATCTCACTATGTCCAGCGCTCCTGCATTGTCCATAAGACCCAGCTCAAACATGACCTCCTTGGCGAAGCCATCCCTGGCTCTGTAGCCACCACCAAAATCACCACTCCTCCTAAGCTTCCTCATTATGTGGCTTTTTGTCTAGGACTCTGTCATAGCACCTCCATATATAACAACTATTTGTCTCTCTTTTTTTTTTTTTCAGAACATAGGGCCTCCCTACAGCCTCCCCACCCCCCGAGTGTGTATTGAATGAATGAATAAATTAATGAATGAATGGATTTTCCATCCACATGATATAAACTACAGATCTCAAGAATTTACTGGAGGCCAGGTGTGGCAGCACATGCCTATAATCTTAGCAGCCATGAGGCAGGGGGATCCAGGCCAGCCTGGGCTACACAGTGAGATCTTATCTCAAAAAGCAGAAATTAACAAAGGAATTAATTAGAAAGTTTTTAAACAGTAGCTCCAAGTGACCCAGTCACATGCCCTGCCTCCTCCCATCAGGGCTCCTCATCAAGTCAGGTGACAAGAAAGTTAGGTCCCTGTCCAGTATTGGTTAAAGCCCCTGGAGAAGTACATTAAGACAATAAAAAGAAAAGGGTCATACAAAGGTATTTTTTAACCTCTGGAGACACTGTCCATTAGAATATTCAAATTCCTTGCCCTTCCTTCTCATAATTCACTGGGGAAAAAAGGTTATTTCCCATGCTGAGTTGTTAATTTGCCTCTGATCAAACAACTAGAACATTAGAAACCATTGTATATCCCCTCTCGCTTTGGCTGGCAGGAAGCTCAGTCAAATTCAGTGCTCAACTAGCACCCAGACATCACTGCCGGGCCCTGGAAGAACAGCATCCCCTTTTCTCTAGGCTACATGTGGACTCCTTAGCCTGACTTAGATAACTTCAATCACTTCTCAGACCACTGCAAGCAAGTCCTTTGTAGAAAATGGGACCGGGGAGAGAGAGACACATGTAAAAAGGAAGACAGATGGATGGAAAGATGAGCCGGAGGAGAGTGCTCCCGGGGCCCCTGTTCCTGGTGGCAATGTCTGTCCTCTTCCATTTCTCACTGTTGGGAAGCCAAGGCCTAGCCAATGGGGTGTGGAGGGCGCATACAGTGTGAGCTGATGTACCCACACTCCTGGGCACATCACCCCATCCCAGCCATCCCCGCCACAGACAGCCAGAGACCCCAGCTGTGTTCCCCATTTCCCCTTCTCGGAGCCCTTCAGTGTTTGTCTGGAGCTGTCATGTCAGCTCCGGCTCCCTCTCCTGGGAGCCCCTGCTGCTGTCCTTGCCCATGACCCAGAAAGAAACAGTAACCGAGGCCAGCAGTTCGCAGACTGCTCAGTCCCACACACACAGCGGCCTCAACCCCCTACGCCTGCAGCCACAGACGCCCCTGAGTTCCCAGAGGCCGTGACCACCAGCTCAGACTGTGCACCCTCCTTGACAGATCGTAGGCTCCAGTGTACGGTTGGCCTCGCTCGCTCGCTCGCTCTTGAACAACAGAGTGACAAAGATGCCCAGAGCCACCTCATCTGAGGCGACAACTCTGAGGAGCAGAGAGGTGGGGGCACTTCACTGTTCTCTGTCATTTGAAGTCTCGGCCCAATGGTAGCCAGACATGGAGCTTGGGGTGACCACACGGGACTCTTGTCCCAGCTCAGTCTCTCCTAGGCCCATTCTAGAGGGAAAGGCCATGCAAGCGAGACAGGGTGAAATGGTGTGTTCGTTCTAAAGCCTTGCTGCCTGCCTGCAGGAAGCTCCTGAGAACCTGATGGATGGGAGAGGGGAAGCAAGCTGGGGACAAGTACTGAGAGGCTGAGGAATCCTAGCCGCAGACTCGGAGTCATTTGGGTCCCTAGGAAATTACCTGGAAAAGGACTGCCTGGGGCTGCACCAAGTATTGTCTCATCAGCACCGGGCACCACTGCCATAGCATGGAGGAGAGAAGAAACAGACACGTGAGAAGGGGGGCGGTGAGAAGTGGGGGCACAGCACGGGGATGAGACTTCGGGACTGACTCAGCCAGCCCTGCACAGGGGACTTCCATGCTGGGGAGCTGTGGGCCTCAGATGGCCCCTGGGAGCCCAGTCACAGCCAGGACACCCACTCCCGGCCTGAAGGACCAGACACTTGCTCATCTCCACCCCTACCCAGAGGAGGCCAGAGGCTAGAGTAGCAAAGGAGAGTCCTAGGGGCCTGGCCGGAAGACCCAGACTGGGGAATTAAGGGTTCTTCCCCCAACAACACCTCATGGTTTCTAGAGACTTCCATCTGGGGCCACTCACACTATGATCTCTAATTCTTTTCTAGTGCTGATAACTCTTTGCTGTTATCTCTGACCCACAAGACAAAATACCATCTCCATCTCCATGAAGTGAATTCCAAGGTGAGGAAAGAGAGGCAAGGGGGCCACCAAGCTAAAGGACACTTGGAGATGTGTCCATCAGTTCAGTACATACCCTGATTCAGGCAAACTGTAAAACACGTAACTAAAAAAACCGTGCATGGCTTGGCCCTGCCTCAACTTGATACGCCAGGCTCTGTTGATTCCCCATGAGGCCTTCCCCTCTGAGGGGTGGAGGGGGGAGGGGGGGGGGGGAGGTGGGGTGGGGGAGCGGGAGGAAGGGAGGGAGGACTGTGGTTGATAGATAAAATGAAAAAAAATTAAAAGAAATCAAGCCGTAAAATGGGAAACTGGTGCTTGATAACATCAAGGAATTTGCTAACTTTTCAGGTGTGATGAATAGGATGGTTACACTCTGCTCAACGTCTTTAAAACAAATCTTTGAAAGATTTGCTTCAAACATTGGTAGTGAAGTGAGACAACGTCTAGCAGGAACCGAGCGCCGCGTTCCTGTCTCTGCATCCTGACTAGAGAGGCTGGGTAGCCAGCCTCCTCATCCTTCTGTCGCCATGCCTTAGCTGCTGGACAGACTGCATCCCTTGGAACCCAGACAAAACAAACCCACCCCCTTTAACTGGCTGTTCTCAACTCTCCCCCCATTAATTGGCTATTTTAAGTCCTCCCCACTAACTGGCTGTTTTCAGTCCTCCCCACCATTAACTGGCTGTTTTCAGTCCCCCCATTAACTGGCTGTTTTCAGGTATCCAGCCCCAGCAAGGAGGAAATAAGTGATCCTGGAGCTCTCACCAGCAGTCCCCAGCACCTGTGACATAATGAGAGCATCCAAGAGGCCAAGGACAGCCAGAAGTTTGTTCTCTGCCCCCTCTCTCCTGTGCCTGCCCTGCCCCTCCAGGCTGCCACACCTCTACCCCAGCCTCTGCCTTCAGGGACTGTTCTGGAGAAAGGAGACCTCACACCTTCCTCCTGCCTGGCACCTTCCCTGCCACATCCCCGCAGGTCCCTTATGCCCTGGGGGGTGAGCAGATGAGAAGCTCAGGAGGGAGCCCAGGTGTTCTGTGTCTGCTGGGTGCCTGTCCTTCACCCCAGGGGCGGAGGTCGAGTGGGAGAAGACTTCACTCAGACAGTGCCATTGCCGGAGCCGCAGGCCAGCGTTAGGTCTCACCTAAGTTCATGCCACGCGAAAATGGCCACACGCTTCCCGTTCTCGGCTCCTTTTCTTACCTGGAATTTGGAGATTTGTGACCAATTTCAGAAGGCCACAGAAGCATAGAAGAGGAGTAATATGAACTCAATACTGGAGGCCAGATCTTAATCTAGTCTCTGTTTGTTTGTTTTTTACTCCCCAGGACCAGGCATGTTTAAAAACAGACAAGCGAGCAACAAGAAACTTGAAAAACACCTGCTAAACAGGACAGTAGCAAAAATGTTAGGGTGGAAAATGCTTCAATAAAACGGGTTAGAAGTGGAGGCGCAGACGCGGGATGGCTGACTCCATAAGGGCGGAGCTGCCGGCTACCATGTCCAGCTGTGAGGTCACTGTGGGAAACGGGGTGAGAGAGGCATGAGATGCCTCTGTGTTTCTCTATGTGTGTCTACGGCGATCTCAAAATAACAACTGCAATCCAACAAGCTTTAGCATTCTGTCTCTACTAACCAAATTAAAAAAAAAATCAAAATTTTAAAATAAACTTTTTGTTGAATGTAGACTGTGAATGACACTAGTCATAGTATCAGACTATGAGTGACGCTAGTCATAGTATCAGACTATGAGTGACGCTAGTCATAGTATCTGTCGTCTACAAAGTACGACTGTCACTGTCAACCAGAGGCAAGGGTTGTCAAGGATTCTGAAAGGCCTCCCTCTTCCTGGAAGTCCTCCCTGATTTCCCTCCTCTATGTTCCTAAAACAGCTCAGTGTGCAGATCCTACAGAGCCCAAATCACCACTGCAGTCTTAACTACTCAGGGTCCCCATCCTCCAGCTAGAGGTCCAGTTTCAAAAGGAGGGACTGAGTCTCCCTTAGCTCTGTGGCAACAGCTCCTGACCCGGCTCAAAACAGAAGTGACACAAACATCTGGAACCAAATGAACTGGGACAGGTGCATGGCTGAGCTCTGCCAGCGATATCAGGGGGGCTTCATAGTGTCAGGGGAAGGATAAGTGATGTCAAAGTTCTTTCAACTCGCTAGCAGAAGTACATGGTAGGGACCGGGCTGGCAAATCGTCTGTTTGTGGCCATATGTGGGTCAAAACAATTCCCAGCAGAGCAAAACGTTTCCAAGGAGACACATGCAAAGTTGGATGATGTATCTTGCTTCTGTCTGTGTCTGCTCTCTGCAACCCCAGAGCACCCCAAAAAGCTTCCAGGTGGGATGGGAAAAACAGGGACATTTCAGGGGGTCGGTGGGGTCAGACGGCATGCCTTCTGTCCCAGGGAAACTTTCAGCAAAGAATACCAGAGAAACCCTTCTCTCTGGCCTTGGTAGACTTTGGGTGAGCCTCAAGGCTCGGGGCCCAAAGGTAAGATGCCAGTCTCTATCTGGTGCTCAGAGCTCACAAATGTGTGTCTTGGTGACAAGGAACTCGCTACTTCCTGAGGGGCCACTCTACTGCCACATGGCCAGCCTTGGGAACAGTGCTCAGTCTGTCCCCTGGAGGCCTTGGGTGAACTTTCTCTACTCCAGTTCCATCAAATGTCCCCTGAGCATCCCAGGCTGGTATCTTCCTGTCTGATTCCATACAGGGCTCCAGCGCCTCCACCGCCCCTCCTGCATCCCTTCTCTGGTTGGGGTGTAGACTGCTTGCTTCTGATTCCCAGGGCCTCCATTTCCTGGCTCCTCACGGTGCTCTCACAGATGAGCACTCACTCCAACTTTATTAGAAGTGCAAAGTAATTGTGTATGTGACAAAAGAGTAAATAAGCATTCGCTTCCTTCCACCCCAGCCAGTGTGGTGTCGGCAAGTTCACACGCGTCCCCAGACACAAACAGGAAGGTTCTCCTGACAAGGACACCCTCATTGTCCTGACAAAGCTCTGAGTCCTGGAGCATGTGGAGAACTGACACCCACATCTGGGGCCACCTGATAGGAGAGGCCTGAGGATAGGAGAGAAAGCCTCGCTGGAGGCTTGGGCCTGCCCCAACTCTGCTCGGCTGATCAATCAGTTCAGGTCCTCATGTGTAGAAGGAAGGAAAGTTCCAGAAACAAAGCTCCATCTCCAGGTAGCCAAATTCCACACTTTCCCCATCCTGCTCTAAAGCTAGCAATAGGCAGGGAGGGTCATTCCGCTCAAGGAAACATGGGACTGTTATCTACCAAGAGGTCTGAGTAGGGGATGAAAAAGGGGGAACCTTTTCATCATGTCAGGTACCTGACATGGGAGGAGAGGAGCCATCCCAAGATGCCCACAGTTCACTCTCTTTCATACCTTCTAGCTATGAGGGAGAGAGGGAGGTTTTCCTGGGATGTGAAGAAATGATACCATTATAATAACACTTCCCTCAGATAGAGTAGGGGCAGGCTAAGGGTGGGGTGGGGCAGGGGCAGACCCTTCTTCTGACCCCCTCCACTAGCAAAGCAGAGTAGAACCATGCCTATTCTCCCCACCCCTCCCTCCGACCCCCTCCCTTAGGCCAAAGGGTCACTTCTCTGCCCCTTCTGTTCCCTGTCAGAAGGACTTTCTAACAGGCAATTCTCTGCAAAGGCCAGCACAGGGAGCCTTGAAGGGAATGCCCTCTTTGTCACCAAAGATTCTCTCAGCCAAACAGAAACTGTGATGGAACGTCCAGAAAAAGAAGACTAAGAAAGCCATAAACACAGATCCACGGCCTACAGTTTAGAGGACTCTGCTGGATCTCAAAGAAATCCTAATACACCTTAAAAACTGGAAATAGCGTGCGTGTTCTGCATGCTTCCTAGACACAGGGGACTGCTGCAGGTTAAAAGGTATTGATTCGCTTAATCCCCCGAAAAACCCTGAAGGGTATTGCAAACCCCCTTACAGATGGTGAACATAAGGTCCTGGTGCCAAGCCCCGTGAATGTGTGAAAACCACCCCCTTCAGCAGTACGTCTCCAAAGTGCAAGAGATGAACACCTCCGTGCACAATCCTCGGTCACTGTCCTTAGCACTGTCACCTCACAGGTGAGGACACTGAGGCTGAGGAACACACAGAGCAGGGGTAAAATGCATGTGCTGATTCCCAAGTCTATGTGCATTACTCTGCTTCTCAACTGCCTTGTGATGAAGCGCTGCAGCCCAGGACAGGATACAACGACTTTTCACAGTCTACAGCATCTTCAACCTACTGCTAACTGAACCTCCCCCTCTGTGTCCACTCCCTCCTCTGCCCAAGTCCTGTCTCTCTGCCCCTCAATCCTGGCCCAATAACGACCTCTTCTGGAAGACACTACCAGGCTAGGGTGGAGAGGTTGCTTGATGCTTAAGAGTACATACTGCTCTTGCAGAGGACCAGAGTTCTATTCTCAGGACCCATTCCCAGCACCTGTGGTGGATTACTCACAAAGATCTATAACCCAAGCTCCAGGGACTCCAATGCCCTCTTCTGGCCTCTATGGGCAATGCACTCACACGAACCCACCCCTACCTCCATCTCTTACCCCCCCCACATACATACGTGTGTGCATGTATAACAAATAATACAATTTTTTAAAATATTTTTAAAAATAAAATACTTTCAGATTGGCACAACCACAGATGTCACTAACTTTACCGTTTATTCTTTTTCTTAATTTCCATGTATGTGTGTTTGCCTATGCAAATTTATATGCACCAGGTACATGCAGTGACTTCAGAGGGCAGAAGAGACATTAGACTCCCTGGAACTGAAGTTACAGGAGGTTATGGGCCACCATGTGGCTGCTGAAACCAAACTCAGGTCCTCTGCAAGAGCAACAAGCACTCTTAACCATTGAACTGTCTCCTCCCCCTCCCATTCTTGCTATTAATACGGTAAGCTTTTATAGGATTTGGGTGTTTGTAATGCTTAGGTTGAACCCAAGGCCACATGTATGCTAGGAAAGCCTTCTACCACTGAGGGATAGCTCCAGACCCCAGAAAGCTCCTAGATGATAAATTCAAAGGATGGCCACGCTCAGATCAAATGTCAACATTAACAATTAATCCTCATAATAAATAAATAAATCTTTTGAAAAAAATTAATCCTGAAGCTCCTGGGAAAAAATGGAGAAGGAAAAGGGCGTGGTATTCTTAACATCGTTAAGGAGAAGCTGGGCACCTGCCCGCTAGTTGGCTCACGGCCTCTGTGTTCTTTAATGAAGACGACACACTCACGTTACTAGAAGCTGATGGAAGAAGATGCTGGCTGGCTTTAGGTTTAAGCAAATCTGGAGAAGCCCAAATTTTATCTGAGTTAATAGTAAAGAAAAAGCGGGTTCAGTGGCAATGGTGTTTCCTGCTTATGTGCCTTTTTGTCAAGGTTAAGTTTACTTAAGAGCCTCTGGTTTTCATTACACACTGTTTGCACTTTGCAGTTATGTGTTAATTTCATGAAGCTTGCACCTCGGAACAGGAAACAAAGCATAATAATTATTTTCAAGGCTAATGCCTATAATTTATTTAAACAAGCAAGCCATTTGCCTTGAGACTGTACATGTAAACAAACACACTTCTCCTGAAGGCTCAGTTGGAGTTGGTTTAAAGCATGCCTTGTTCACCTTTCAGAGAAACTTCCATCCATTTAGCTCTTTCCTACAAATCAAGGTTCAGATAACACAAACATGCCCGCTAGAAACAAGCTTTGCACAAACAAACAAAAGCTCTCAAGCCAAAGGCAACTGAGACCCGCCTCCAATCCCCGCATTCATCCAACAAAACCACCTCTGAGCCCAACTGCCCTGCAAAGCCCCCAAATATCTCATTTTCATTTCCAGACTAGGAGGAGATTTGATTCTTAAGGGGAAGACAAGTTTGGTGTGATGGGAGGCTGAGAAACCTAGGCAGGCTTCTCCTTGCCACCCTGTGTCAAGCTCACAAAGAGAAAAATCGTACCATCCGACATGGTTGGGAGAGTTTAATCCAAAGCGGTGCTAATTAATATCCCTGGCTTTCCAGAAGCCAATGCCACATACAGCTGCGAGGGCAACCAGGCTGTTCTCCCTTCAATTCTATGGGAGGAACATTTTCATCACTAAACCGCCTCCCATGCCCTCCTCTCCGCCAGACTAGCCTCGAGAAGGAAGCAGGGATGATCTCTCTCGGTGCTACATCGCTCCCCATTAATTTTATTATTTGTACCCCGTTTGAAAAGTTATTGGCAACTCCTCGCGCACCTGGCCAGAGCCCTTCTGACGACAACGACAGGCAGTGGTACCTTCCCGAGTCCCCTTGTCAAGGGGAGTTTATGCATTTGTCATCAGAATGAATCAGCTTTTTTGATCTCTGCCTTGGAGAAAAAGTCAACACCAGTGGCAGACACTCTCCCTCCCCCTGCCCCCACCCCCGTAAATGTGGATGGTTCTAAGCTTGTCCTTTTGTGAAATCTGTGTAAGAGCCCTGGGGAGGACCCTATTGTACCCTTTACTCCCAGACAAATGTCCTCAGTTTTTACCCCATTTTTAACCCAAACTGCCAGAACCCAGGCAGACCACGTGTCTTCCCATTTTGTTCTCAAACCCCACGTGCTTCCGGCTGTCTCTTTCCAGCCTCCTAGAGGGACCCCAAATCCAATCTAAATGTTTCGAATTTACCTGTTTGTCTTTTATACATATAAATAGCTGCATTTCCATTCTCTCTTTGTTTCTCATTTTCATTTGGTTCTAATATCTGCATGTAAATGTCGGAAAATAGCATCTGTAATTGGAGATTATGAAGTATGGCCAGCTCCTGACAGGCTGCTAAGGAAGATGGATTATCCTCATTTTTCTGTAAATTTTGTCAATTTTGGAATTCATAAGCTATCAACACTGATCAAAATGGGACTTCACAGCTGTGTCAAAAAAGGGGGAGGTGGGAGTGGGGGCGCACACGGGCAGGAGAGCGCACACGGGCAGGAGAGCACAGCAGCAATGTGGGTGAAGCAGATTGGATGCCCAGCATCATGGAGGCCACCCTTGGTCCCCTCCCCTCCACCCTGGCATCTCCCTCAGCCCCAGCTCTGGTCCCCTGGCTAAATCAAATAGCTAAATCACAAGACTGAGGGGCCGCAAATCCTCCAAGGCGTCCAGTCCAACCCGGACTTAATTTATTGCCCATGCTGCCTGCCTTATTTATCCTGAGGAGTCCATGGCTCTCTCTGCTCAGGCCTCAGAGGTGTTAGCTCCTTCCAGACCATCACAGCCCACTTGAGGCAATTGTGTTGGTCTCTCTCTCTCAATTTTCCCATTACTGGGAGTAAGTACTGTTGGGACTCTGTAATAGCCCGACTGCAGCCCATATCAATAACAGATGAGGTTTAATCGTCCAACACAAAAATTATTTAGGCGCAGTAAGGACATTCAATGTCATTTGCATAATGGCATTTCTATCGCACGCACCTAACCCGTCTTGCATAAACAAGGCCTTGGGACCATAAATAATAATAAATCATGACGTCTGCACGCCTCTTGTGGTAATAGGAGCCACTCTTTGTGGAAATTATTTCAGCAGGAAATGGGCACTGTAATTTCAAAGACATGTGGCACGGCGAGGTGCGGTAAATCACGTGCGTGCACACATGAGCCCCAAGAACAGCCTAGGGACCTGCCCTCAGCCCATGGTGACATATTGGGGCACTGCAGAATGCCAGGCCTCCGGGGGGAATCATCCTGAGCCTCTACTACAGCCACTAGAATGTGCCACTGTCCCAGGAAACAGCAGGTGGAAGAGGCAGGATGCTCAGAGCCCAGCAGAAGGGAGAATCCATTTGGACCCACGGAAGTTTCGAGGCCTCTAGGTCAGATTGCCATCTTTGTTCCAGGAGAATGGAAGCTCCCCCAGGGCAGCTACTTTTATCTGCCATGTCCCTTCTCATCTCCTATGTACCTAGTACAGTTTCTAGAGCCCATTCTCTGGAAAAATCCTGAAGACATGTAATGAGAGAAAGGGATCGGCCTGGGTAGTAAGACAATGAGAACAGCCCAGAAACCAAGCTCAGAAAAGCTCAGAGGCACGTCCCTCAAGAGGAGTCAACCCCGGACTGGCACCGAAGAGCTGGTATCCCCGGTGTTGTGGGGGCAGCTCAAAAATGCCCGGGGGGCCCTGTCCCACTGCAGGCAGCTGTGCCTGAGGCCAGGCACGCAGACGGTGAGGCAGTGACCCGCAAGAACGCTTAGCCCATGGCTGGCTGGGAACTCCCGCCCTTCCTGTCAGACCTATGGCCTCACCTCTCCGAGCTTCAGCTTCCTCATCTGTGGAATACTCCTAATCCAGTGTTTGCTCAGAGCAACCCTGAACAGTAAAACCACGGGCTGTGTGCAGAGGGACCGCACAGCTCTTTCGGAGGCCAAAGCCAGATCAAGGACTGACTCAGCTTCATACTGTGTGTGTTTTGGGACAAATACACCCCCAGATTCCTCTGCCTGAGAAGGACACAGTGATTAGGTCCCCACCTGCCTCCCAGTGCCACCGGGAGACACCTGCAGTTGTGCGGTGAAGCGCTTTGATTTTACCCAAAGGGTTGACATTCCTGATGTGTTTGGAGAAAGGAGTTTCTCTATTCCTACCGCAGTGTCTTCCTCTGCCACCCTCATCCCCTGACAGCACCCTGAGAAATCCACGCTTCCCTGAGAAAGCTCTAGCAGGATGTGCAACAAACCAAACTTGGGGCTACCTCTGGACAGAGGAAAGGGCTGAGTTTTAGCCCAGCCATCCTGCCCTGAGCTCAGTGAACAAGTAGAGAAGAGCCATTGTGTGGTCCCACTTGTTTCACTGAGACTTTGACAGATGGAGTACCCTACTTCCACGCCTTGGCCTCCTGCTGCTGCAACGGCAAAGAAGAGACAATAGACATTTAACAGCAGAAGCCACATTTGTTTCCCCAAATAAGGAAAAGAAACGGTGATTGTTGCTCCATGGAGTCCAACCTTTCCGGCCTTGAGAGGCTTGGGTGGTCAGCACGAAGTGCTGGGTATGGAGTGAAGGTTTGAGGTGTGGTAGCCTCGAGCTCAGGAAAGAGGGGGCTCTGGTACCTGCAACCCCATCTTCAGCTTTATATTCGATTCCTGCTTTCACCAAACCATGCGCAGATTTGCTCAAAAGTGAAAGCGTGGAGTTGCGTTTTTAGTACTGTACCAACATCGGTTTCTCAGTTTTGACAAGCAAGCTGTGGTTAGGTTAGACATCAATGTTAGGGGAAACTGGGTGAGAGGTATGTGGGAACCGGCTGGTCTACATTTACAACTTTTCTGAAAACTTTCTGTAATTTTTCCAAAATTAAAGTGTATGAGGTGGGGCAGACCCCACTCACAGTGAAGAAAGAACAAAGGAAGACCACAACGTCTCATTTCTCATCTTTCAGACTCAAAAGGCTGAAACCACAGTGCATAGAGCCAGGTCTTTCTCACACAGGCGCATGAACCTCTTAGGGGAGCAGTTTAAATCTATGTTAAAAAATTCGTAACGTTCTGATGGGGGAAATAGAGAAAGAGAGGCTCTTTATGGAAGGGAGAGGGAGGTAAATACAAGAGAAGGAGAGAGATGGGTAAAATAACAATATGGATGTCTGAAAAAGCCATAAAGAATTATACTATTAACTGTTTACCTAAAAAACAACTATAATGCATGTGATTCAGTGTATAATATACATATATAGTTTTGTACTCTTTTTTTTTTTTTTTTGAGACAGGGTTTCTCTGTGTAACAGTCCTAGCTGTCTTGGAACTTGCTTTGTAGATCAGGCTGGCCTTGAACTCATAGAGATCTGCCTGCCTTTGCCTCCCAAGTGCTGGGATTAAAAGTGTGCACTACCACAACTCAACCTACACATACAGTTTTAATGACCTTTTCTCATCTAGGTTTATAATCTTCCCCCCAAGAGCCAAAGACTGCCTAACAAAACCCCCAATCCCAGACATGAGAAGCTCTCTTCTGTTTGTTGGTCAGGACTGTCTAAGAGAGTCCCAGAACACACAGCCTAGTGATGTAACCCTTGGTTGGTCCTCAAAGGTGGAAGGTAAGTCCTATTGCTGAAGACACTGTGCACTTCAGACACAGGGCCAGAGAACTCTGAACTGGAACTGGCCTGAAAGCCTCCTCCCAGAGGACCAGCTTTCATGATCCCGGAAGGCACCATGCAAGCTTCCAAAGGAGGGAGGCAAGCAGTGGTCCTACCCAGCGATGGCCCCTATGAATTGCATCAACAACCAGCATGGCGGGATAACCTATGGATGCCGTATTGGCATGCACACCTCGAAGGTAGCCGACTGCTCTCTAATTGGACTTGAGGCTTGCTCAACAAGAGGGAGACCATGCCTGGTGCTGCAGACCTAGATAACTACTCAGTGCTAATGAAATCATGGTTATTGGCAGAGAATCTACAACCTTCAGTTTACTAAACCAGCATAATCCCTAACCACAATCTATAAACATTTGTCCTTATACCCAAGGTTCAGAGCAGTTCTCTCCTCTCATCAAGGAAACGCCTTCTTTGCGACAGATGGAAACCACTACAGAAAACCACAATCAATCAAAATGCAGAGCTGTGGAGCCCAATCCCAATGGACACATCTACAAAACACTCTTGCACCTAGAGCTCAGGGAAACATTGTGGAAGAGGGGGCGCAAAGAGTTGGAGGATCAGGAAGTCTGCTGTGAGATTGTGTCTCCAAGTAACACCAGAAGCTACGCCAGTGAAGTCTCACCACCATGACCGCCCAGACATGAGCTGAACAAGGAGGACACCAACATACACAAACATAGATGGGGAAAAGCCCACAAGGCCTCAGCCCCACACAGAGAACTACAGGCAAATCCAGGAGTGGGGTCCTTCCCAGAGAAGAGCACAACGATTGGTTGACCAGTGCCAAATGGTCAGCCCTGAAAACACACATACAAGTTACATTATATGGACTCAGCAGGTTCTATTTAGGAATATATATGTATAAACATATACATATATGCTTATCGTAACAATTAGTGGAAGAAGAGGTCATGAATTTGAAAGAAAGCAGGGAGGGGTATACAGGAGGGTTTGGGGGGAAGGGAAGGGATAGTTATTGTAATTAAATTACAACATCAAAAATAAACAAAAAACATTAAAAAAAAAAAAAGAAAGATTCACAATGCTCACATACCAAGTCAGCCATTCTACCCCTGAGGACATTAGCCAGGACGGCTTCTCACAGACATAACTAAATACGAGGGGAAATGCTCATTATAGACTTTTTAAAAGGAAAACTTTTAGAAGCAACCAAAAGCACACTTCCTAAACAAGCTGTGTAGAATGCTATTACAGTTGTTAAAAAGAACAAAGCAAAGCTGGGTGTAGTGGTGACAATGGGAGGTGGAGGCTGGAGGATCAGGAGTCCAAGACCAGTCTCATCTACCTTAACAGGTTCGAGGCCAGCATGGGTTATATGAGACCTTGTTTCAAAATTTAAAATAAAGAAAAGCAGCAGCGCATTTTTAAAAAACATCTATATAGTGTGTGTGCATGTGTGCACATTAGGGCCACAACATGCATATGGAGGTCACAGGACAACTTGCAGGAGTCAGTTATTTTTTTTTTCTATCATGTGGACTATCAGGACCAGACCCAGGTAGTCAGGCTTGAGGCCAAGTGACTTTACCCCTGGGCCATCTTGCCAGCTCCAAAAAGAGGTATTTATTTATGTGGAACAATCCCAAGAAATACTCATTAATAGAAAACAGTAAAAATAGAACACTGCACGTAGTGTGTGATCATCTGTGCCCCAAAGGGAGAGGTCACAGCAGTTATGCTTACCTGCAAAAGGCCTGGACAAGACTGGACCCTGTCAACCACCATCATGGATAGGGGAAGGGCTCATGAGGACTTACAGGCACTCCCCTATAACTATCCCTCCACTCATGCCCCTGTAAGCCTGAAAGCAGCCCTAAGGAAACTTACTGAGTCATCATAAACTAACGTTAAATTAAGTTAAAGCAAGAGAGAGTGCTGGTTGAGAAAAGGAAGGGATCAATAGAAATGGAGGAGGAACAGAGATGGGGAGTAAATATGACCAAAGCAGATGAGATACAGGCCAGATGTGGTGGTACACGCCTTTAATCACCACACGGAGGAGGCAGAGACAAGCGGGTCTCTGGGAGTTTGAGGCCAGCCGGATGTGTATAGCAAGCTCCAGGCCAGCCAGAGACCCCCATCTCAAATGAACAAACTATACACCCCTGCACACACATGCACACACACACACACACACACACACACACACACACACACACACACGGGGTGGGTAGGAGTGGGGGTATGAGAACGAGAAAGAATTTTGCAACTATACTTTAATGAGGGCAAAGGATATATGCAAATATGTATTTAAGACTCTGCCAACAACCCCCCTTTTTCATTTAAAGTTTTTATTAGCACATATTAATCATATATAAATGAAAAAGGGGGTTGTTGGCAGAGACTTAAATACACATTTGCATATATCCTTTGCCCTCATCAAAGTATGGGATTTATACACTCCTCAACTTGTAATGGAGTGTGTCCCAATAAACTGAAAATAACGGAAGTCAATGCGCTTTCAATGCCCTACCCTGCTGAATACCACAGCTCAGGCTCGCTCGCCCTGGCTGTGCACAGAACACTTGCTGGTGCCTGCACTCAGGTAAAAGTGTCTGTCACAGGGCCTACGTACATTTGGGGATTAAAGCTGTCAAGCACTAAAAGTGAGAAGCAGGCTGGTTGTGCCAACACTGTCCTACATACCTGCATTGACTTGAAAAATTCTAAGTCAAACTGAGGTAGGCCGGGCCGTCTGTGCCCACAGATACTTGTGTGTCCATTACAAAGCATTCTTCCTGTGTGTTTGCAGGCTAGGGGTTCACCTTGGTTGTTCCTCAGGCACCTTTCACCTTGTTTTTTGAGGGTCTCCCACTGGCCTGGAGCTGGCCAAGTAGGCTACTCTGGTCAGCCAGTGAGCCCCAGGGATCTTCCTTCCAGTATGTCTGGCTTTCTTCATGTGTTCTAGGGATTGAACTCAGGTCCTTGTCCTTGCAGTAAAAACAGAGATGTCTCCCTCACCCTCTCACCCCCATAGTCTTTAGGAGATATAGAAGCAACTGATAATAGGGCTATCTTTCAGAGGCTTAATTAGTTAATTAATTAAAGAAGGTGGGGGAGAAGAAGAAAGGAGAGACTTAGTTTTTGTTGCATACATTCTCTAGTATTTCAAACTTTTGCCATTCCGCAACACCCCCTATTATGTTCTTATAATTTTTTATTTAGTTTTTGAGACAGGGTCTTGCTATAATATAGTTCAGGCAAGTCTTGAACTTGCAATCTTCCTGCCTCCCCAGAATTACAGAAAGGCATTGCCACACCAGCTAAATTTTTTTTAATTTTGTTTGTTTGTTTGTTTTTTCAAGACAGGGTTTCTCTGTGTAGTTTTGGTGCCTGTCCTGGATCTTGCTCTATAGACCAGGCTGGCCTCGAACTCACAGAGATCCACCTGCCTCTGCCTCCTGAGTGCTGGGATTAAAGGCATGTGCCACCACTGCCTGGCTCCAGCTAAAATTTTTAAAGAGAAAAATAACAGTGTTCTACAGGTAAGTGGCAATGAGTAAGTATCATCTGGACTGGAACTGAGTCATGGCTGTGGTCAGAGGTCCTTCAGGACCCCTCTGTCTTGATATCCCTTACTTCACTCAACCTGGCTGGCATGAGTCTGCAGGACAGTGAGCTCAGCAATGGACAGTTGGTATGTAAATCTGTGTGCCCAGGAGCCCAAGGGAAGAGCTCAGACTCTCTCATGGATCTGACCTTCAGTCCCACATAGTGTCTGACCTGGAAGGGATTTGGCAGTATCATTCCCAGACATCCTGAGTTTCAGGTGAAAACTGAAGAGGAACATTTGTTCTGGAGACACTGTATGATGACAGGTGGCCTCAAATCAGAACTCAGGTTTCAGGAAAAGCAATACATGTCAATGAGAGGCACCAAGAAATGTTTCTGTGTCTCGCTGGTTCTCACTTGCTCACAGCTTTTGTCCCGGGCTTTGTCCCATCTCCTCACTTCCAGATGCAGAAGCTGAGCATAGAGTATTGGGAACACACAGCACAATTTCATCCTGGAATGTGATGCTACACACGCCTGTGCTGGAGGCGGAGCACCCAGCAGGACAGCTGCTTGGAGTGGTGGGACCTGGCTTCCCCCCAAAGTGAGCGAGCATGGAAGGACCAGTTGTGAAAGGTCGTAACAAACTGGGCAGTCTGGTCTGGCGAGGCTGCCAGGGCCTCTGCAGTACACCAGAGTGAGAAATTCCCACCAGCCTTGTCTCGTAGCCCTCCTTCTCTGCATCAAGCCTCCAGTTGTCACATCTGGCGCTTCCTGCGTCCTTGGGAAGAACCTGTTCCTGCATCCTTGGGAAGAACTTGTTCCGGTTCAGATGACCCAGTCCCGTTAGGTCCATTTACTCTTCTCCATCTCAGGTCTCCCTGCCCCAACTCCATGGATTCATACTCTTTTCTCTGCATTCCATCATATGACCAGGATCCCACAGCCTTGTAGGATTTGGGTTTGTCTACAGGACAACTAAAGCATGCATTCCCAGAGACATGGCCTTGAGGTGGGTGCAGGTCAAGGGTGTGCCCAGACGCTCCCCAGTGCCTACCTGACTGACCTGACTGATTCACAGTAGCCCACAGGCAGCGGCTCCAGTCCCATCTCCCATTCCTCATTTCAAATGGCCACCCCTGGTCTCCAGGGCATGAGCCTGGAGTTTCACACACCCAGAGCTGCTTTTCAAAGCCAGAACTTGGTGTTGCAATGGAGCTAACTGCATTTGCTGCCTTCAGTGTTCTTGGAGACGTAGCTGAGAGCTTGTGAATTAGTTAGTTCAACCTTCACCTGCTTGCACACTCACAAACCACATCTTCACATATGGCTTAGTATGAGGGAAAGAATTAGATCATTGTCCAAGGAATGAGGGTAAAAATTATCTCAAGAGAATTTTTATAATTAAAGTCCCTGTACCCAAAAAGCAAAAGAAACTTAGGGAGGGACAGACAAGTCCTCCAACAACCCTTAGGGTCTGTTGGAGGCTGTCAAGTTTGTTAACTTCGTTTGCTCCGTCACTCACTTCCCACTTTCCAGGAAAGGCTGAAGGGCGCTCATCTGATGCAAAAAAAAATACAGAGAGGTGTAGAGGGAAAAAAAAGCCCAAAGCAGAGTCTAAAATAGGACCAAGGAGCCAATGAGATGACTCCACAGGAAAAAGCACTTGTCACCTGTGCTTGTCAGCCTGGTGACCTGAGTCTGATCATCAGGATTCACAGGGTAGAGAGAACAGACTCCTGAAAGTCATCCTCTGATCTCCACATGTGTACACAGACAGATGGATGAAGTGTAGAAACAAATAACTGTAACCAGTAATGAACACACACACACACACACACACACACACAACGTGGTGGGCACCATATCTCTACTCCATAGGGATCCTCAGCTAAATCTCCCACAGCTCAGGAAAGCTGCCTCTTGTGTCCATTTTGTAGACAAAGAACCTGAGACTTAGCAAGGCCACCGACTTCCAAGATCCTGAGGCTGGTGGTTGTTGAAGCAAGGATAGAAGCCACACTCCCAGTGGTCCCACTCTCCACACCCCCAAGATCATGATCAAGACGGGAGGCTGATGAAGATGCTGCAGAAGGAGCCACACTTGGTCCTCCTCACCACCACCTGGAGAAGAGAGACTGATGAGCAGCTTCACAGAGCCCATGAGAGGAGACCTGCGCATTACTTAGCATTCTCTGACCAAGTCTCTTCCAGGCATTATTTCTCCCAGGGCCCCTAAGAATCGACTAAGATGTTGCTGGATGCATTCTACATGATGATTCCCATAGGTGACCTTATACAGATGGGGTCACAGATCACCTCAAAGTGCAACTTAGTGGAAGTAACATTAAGGACACCATCCAGGTGGCCCAGTCATCCAACTGAAAAATTTTAGAATAAGTGGAAGATGTAGAGGTTGTACACTGCCCAGCAATTTTCTCCAAATATCACATGTATGAGCTAAACTAACAACAGTAGGAAGCATTCTGAGTCCTAACAAATGGCAGCAAAGAAGCTGCTGTCTTCAGGTAGATGCAGACCTGACTAGGGGAGGTGCTGGTATCCTCTTGGGAAAGTCAAGTGGCCTGAAAGAGACCCAGGCTGGAGTGACCCGCAGACAATGATGGGAAGAGTGTCTGTAGAAGTGTCTTGGATCCTCTCCAACACAGAGAGCTCCAGTCAAGACCTTAGAATCCTTACCCATTTAGCACTGTCAGAAGGCTCTGATCTGGAAGACACTTGGGACAGATGTAACCACACTCCTGTCTCTGCCATAAAAAACAAAGGAAATAAAAACTCCCTTTGGATAGCTGACTTTGACCAACGCTGCTTCCAGAATCTTCCAACACGGAATTGATGTCAAGATAAGCAAATCAAGTAGATGGTCAATGGGGATTGTTATTTATAGAACAGTTCAAACAGAAAATAGTAACTTTTATTTTAGGATACTAAAGTCACAGCTATTTTTTCTAGCAAATTCCATCCACTGGTCCAAGTCTTTCAGTCACCCCTCGAGTAAGAGTACATCCAGTTTCCAAGTCTCAGCAACACAGCCTTCTAGCTTCTCAACCGTTACAAAGTCACTCAGCTATTCTGTCCCTCAGCTTCCTATTTTGTAAAATTAAGGTAATAAATGTCTCCCCACAAGCCCCACCCCCCCCCAGAGGGCTGTTGAAGGTTAGTGTATACTAACATGAGTTAGTGTATATGAAGTGTTTTGACCAATGTTTGGCACACAGTGACTACTCAGTTATTCTAAAGCAATGTGGTCAAGTACTCGAGAGTATTCCACACCAGAACACACATTTACACCTCACCCTACAGGAGAAGTATGTTCACACACACAGTACCCTGAAGTGTGAGTTGTACACTCACTCACACTCACAGCACCATAGAAGAAAGCATGCACACATACACCACACCATAAAACAAGATCCTGCACGCCACTGCTCCACCAGGAAGTGACTCCCCAGTCTGGAGGGTCCTGGGTGCCATGGTGTGGCTGTAAAGAGCTTCAAGAATTCTACCACAAGGCAGGCATCACTGGGCATACATTCCTGCGTGTGTTTCCCAGAGCACAAGTGGACTACCTGAATGTTTAAGCCAAGGACTAGCTCCTGGAGCCAGTCAGAAAAAATCAAGCATTCTATTGTAGTTCTAGAAAAACAAGCTTCCCTACAGCAATCCAGAACCTGTCCCAGACTCAGAGACAATCACCCCAAATCTGTGGGGTCATCTGTCAAGGTCATATCTGTCCCTGGAGTATAAACACAATATTCTGACTATTAGAGAATGGAAAAGAAGGCCGAGCATTGTTCATAAGGACCTCTGTGGATTAAAATAATATTGGGTCATCTGGAATATTCTGGTAGCTGAGACACACCCCCTGGAGACACTTGAAGCAAATTCTTTATCACTAGGCAGGTCACAACAGACTGTGAGAATCCCTGGCCACTTTCTGCACCGAGCTCCTAACCTCGAGAACAAGATACAGTGATGAGACAGCCCCGGGCAGATGGGGCAAAGGGTCACTTTCACCCAATCCCAAATACCGATGTTGGCCTTCTCTTCCTTTCTTTTCTGTTTATGTTATTTTATTCTGGTGCTTTATATATACTGAGCACACACGTCACCACTGAGTTTCTCCCTCAGTTCTTAAAGAGAATGAAAAGAGCCCCCACCCCTAACAAGAGATTCTTCCATGCTGCCCAGGACACAGGTAACAAGGGAGGTTTTCTCCAGACATCCCATATCCTGTAATTTGGTGCCCAGATTCCATCATAAATGCATTCATATAAATTAATATGCTTGTCCCTAAGAGAATGTCCCACAGCGAAGCCACAGCAGATCCAGATGCAGCCTCGGGAGGCCACCAATCTATAGTCACCATCCAGAGGCAAAGAGCTCTGATGCTTAAAAGATGGAAATACTTTCCTGAAAGGTTTATAAGGATGAAATCAAGTGACGCAAAGTAATTAACTGTGTGCATTGTCCAGATTATGTACACACATATATAACATTTAATTATGTGTATGCGCGTGTGTATACATCTGGATAAAATAAACACGGTATGTTGAACTTATGTATGCGAGTAAAATAAGCTTTCCAGAGTCATCATCTATACCCTGCTGCATCTCTTACTCTACCCCCCCAGAACCCACCCCCCTTTCCAGACAGAGCACACGCATTCCCACATGTCCTCTCTCCCTTTCCTTTCCGTGTGACAATCCCTTCCTCACTGTCCTCCCCAACACTTTATGTTTAGTCCCCCAGATGGTAGGCTGGGGCAGACAGGAGCCCTGTATCGTTCAGACACTCTCCGGGGGGCGTCAGAAGACGGATCAGTAACACCCACATGTCTCCTGAGTGTGGGGTTAGATTCCAATACCAGGCTCATCCTGAGCTTCTCCTCCGGGCCCTGCATGTGGGCAATGCAGTGCAATCTGAGCGTGAGTGACAGTGACCAGCGTCTCCTGGAACATGCTACCTCCCTTCCTCCAGAAGGGATATTCCAAGCCTTGTTGGCTGGTCCCTTGTCTGAGTTTATAACAACCTCTCCCTCCCTTTGAGGAAGAGCCATCTCCTGTTGTGTCCCCTGTTTCTCCAAAAAGGAATCAGGAATGCACTGATTTGTAGAACTACTCATGTCCAACCAGAATTAATAATTTACTACAAGGGTTTCTTAGCTCCTTCCGCAGAAGTCCTAAAAGTGATACAAATTGTTATTTTGATTGCTTTAACGGGATTTCCCAGGGAAGCCTGAGTTCATTTGCCTGGATAATCTATAGCCAGCTGTGGTGATATTTTGCTTGTGCTCCAACAAATAAAGCTTGCCAGGAGATCCGAGTGCGGAGCTAGCCACTAGTTAACCATAGAGGTCAGGCAGTGGTGGCACACACCCTTAATCCCAGCACTTGGGATCTCAAGCTTTTAATCCCAGCACTAGGGAGGTGGAGAGAGGAAGTGATATGACTAGGCAGAGAGAAGAATATGAGGCAGGAGGAGACAGGAGCTTACCCCTTTTCAGCTGAGGAGTCAGAGAGGTAAGAGGTGGCTGTGGCTTGCTCCTTTGTCTCTCTGATCTTTCAGCATTTATCCCAATATCCGGCTCCGGGTTTTTATTATTAAGACCAATTAGGATTCTCGCTACAGCCAGTAAAAGCAGAGAAAGCCTGGAGAGGAGAAGGCTCCAGCCACACAATGGCACAAAGGTTCTTCTACCACTGCAGGCAGATGGGACCTCTGGACCAGCGCTCCTCTCCACCCTGTTCTAGGCACTCTGATGCAAACCGGATCCTGCCCCACACTGCCCTACCTGTTGCAGGATATTTGATCACACTGTGAACCCAGAGATTGTGTTATTTACTGGATAATCTGTTTCTAGTTGTGGTGTGGCTTGGCTCTAGCACACACCTTTAATCCAAGAGCTTTCTGCTTAAATATTTTACAGGATTAAGTAAAGTCAGCCATAGGTCAAGAGGCAGAGAAGCAACAAGTTGACAGGAAGAAAATGGGATTATTTTTGAAATAATTTATGAAATTATTTATGGAAAAACCATATAGAGTAAGAGGGAGTCAGGAAGACGGATAGAGAGACACACAGGAAGTAGATGGGAGAGACACTGAATTTGTCTGAGATGGCAGAGGAGGAAGCAGGAGGCTTCTGGGAGTTGGCTGAGGAGGAAGGTCAGCTGGGTGCTTTCTCTGGCTCTCTGGACTAGCAGGTTTTCACCCCAGCATCTGGCTCTGGAGTCTTTATTGGCAAAAATAATCAAACAACTGAGATTTAGGCAAAAGCAACACCTACCTGCTGGGATTTCGAGTGCTCTTTTCTAGAACGGACCTGTAAGCCCTGTTTATACTCCTCTCATTTAATCCATGCAGCACCTGGGACAAAGGTATTATTATTATCCCTACGTATGGTAGGCATGAGGAGATTGAGGTGAAAGTGTTGGTGCTCTGAGGATGTCTAAATGTGTTTATCCAAAAAGGTAGAAAAGTGAATCCTTGCCAGGAAGTGATGGTGATCAGTGATCAAACCCAAGAGCAGGAGGCTGCCACAGAAGCTGCAAGGAAGACTTGATTCCTCCAGGAAGCTCACAACCAATGTAAGAGGTGGTGACATTGTCAGGTCCCTGATGCCCTCCTCCGTGGGAGGCATTGCCTCCCTCCTATCTCTGGGACTATCTGAACAAGGCTGGGATCTGAAGGCTCCCTGTTCCTCGGTGCCTTATCCAAGCCACAGCTACTACACATCACTGTCTGCTGTAACGCCTCCTTAGGTCTCCACTCACTTGCCTCCATCAATCTTCCACACCACTCACACACCTGACCGCTCCAGCTTCCTCCAGACCTCCCACTTCGTGTTCACCTGCCCTTAACTTCCGTGAGTCACTGCTGTGGAGCCATATGCTGCCAGTCTCCTCACAGACCCCAGGACTGTCAGGTTCGTCTCAAAAGCTTAAACACCAGGCTGCAGCAGGTGATAGGCGTGACTAACAAATCCATCATTTCCCCAAGACGGAAGACATAAGTCGCTTCTCCTTGATTTCTCCTGAGACTGGTTCTGTCCCTTGGGCCACAAAGATACCAGTTTCTTCTGCGCTCCCACAGGAGCCCTCCTGAGTCAGACGATGCCCTCGGTAGTCACTGGGTTTTCTTTTCTCCAGGCTAGACAGCTCCAGTTCCTTGAAAGACAAGTTTGGAGGTGGGGAAGTTGGGTGGTGTGAGCGGCTGTTGGCACTGGCATCCTGAGGAGGCAGATTAGGTGAGGAACAGGAAGAGTGCCTTTCATTTTTGTGTATTACTGACTTATCGTTTGGATATTTTTTTTTCAATGCATTATGTTCCTTCTGCTTTACCTTGTTGGAATAGACTCTGCTGGCCTTTTTCTAATTTTCTGATACTTTCTAATTTTCATTAGACTTTTACTTTTTAAGAAAAATGCATCCAGGGGCTGTATTAAAAAAATGGCTCAGGGGCTGGAGAGATGGCTCAGAGGTTAAGAGCACTGGCTGCTCTTCCAGAGGTCCTGATTTCAATTCCCAGCAACCACATGGTGGCTCACAACCATCTATGATGAGATCTGGTGCCCTCTTCTGGCACACAGGTATACTGTATACATAATAAATAAATAAATCTTTTAAAGAAATGGCTCGGCAATGAAGAGCGCCAGCTGCTATTGCAGAGGACCAAGGTTTGTTCCCAGCACCCACATGCTGGCTCAGCCATATGCAACTCCAGTTCCAGGGGATATGACACCCTCTTCTGGCCTCTGAGGGCACTGCACACACACACAGTGCGAAGACATACATTCAGGTAAGCAAACACATGGATTTTATAAATGCTTTCAAGGTCATGATCTGCTCCACGTGCTGTCTGGCTTCATTGCTCAGTAGTGGTGTAGGTGCATGGCTAGATGCTCTCAATTTTTTTATGGTTTTTCACCAGAATTTAAATGTTTTGGTACATGGATTTTTTTTTTCCAAAAGTTTATCTTGGGTGTTTCTGGGTTTATTTTTGTTGTTGTTTTGAGCAAATCAAATGTAGATTTATTAAGAAAAACTAAGATAGGACAAGTCCCTCTCACAAGTAGGAGGGACTCCAAAGAAGGAATGCCCTATTTTGTTTGTAATTACCTTTGTGTGTGTGTGTGTGTGTGTGTGTCTGTGTACTCTTACATGTGTGAGTACTGAGTTGTCATGACACACAGGTGGAAATCACAGAAAAACTTGTAGAAATTCTGTTCTTCCCCCACGTGGGTACCCAGGATCAAATTCAGGTCACCAGGCCTTAAGCATCTTATCCACTGAGCCATGCCACTGGACCTTGTTTTGAGTCTCCAAATATGTCTTCTTTGGACTATGCATTTTACTTATTTATTTACTTTTATTTTTATGTGTGTATTTGTGTGTGTGAGAGTGTTAGATCCCCTGGAACTGGAATTACAGACAGCTGTGAGCTGCTATGTGGGTGCTGGGAATTGAACCAGGGTCCTCTGGAAGAGCAGTCAGTGCTCTTAACCACGGAGTCATTTCTCCAGCCCCTGGACTGCACATTTTTTAATCTTACTGCATTGTGATCAGAGAACACAGTGTCTAGGGTAGGCTTCTGGAATTGCTCAGGCTTGCTGTCCCACCTGGGGAACTGTCAGTACCGGAGTTCCGTCACCATACGTAAGAGTCTGTGGTTCTGCTATGTGGCCCCGGTGCAAGCTGTTCTATGCAGCCCGTTCACTGCATTGCTTGAGTCTTACAAATATCCCTGCCAGCATTTTGTCAGCATGTGCTCTTCTTGGGTTGTTAAAGTCTTCAAAAGGGATCACGGGATTATTCGTTGGTAATTTTGCTTTCGATATTTGAGACTCTGTGGGTAAGAGTGTAGAAATTCGGGATTGCTCTACTATCTTCCTAGGAATGTTGTTGTTGTTGTTGTTGTTGTTGTTGTTGTTATCATTAAACAATGACCCTTTCGTCTTTGAGGACCTTAGAATTTATTTCCTCTGGTGGTGATACGACCAGGCAGATTTTCCAGTTAGCACTGACTGGCCCATATTATCATCTATCTCATTACTCAGATTCTTTCTAGCCATCTTGTTTCAAGTTGTTTTCTACAAGTAGCACGCTTGCATGTTTTGGTTATTTCACCTAGCTTGTGATCTGGAAGTTTCCATCTTGAAGACGTCCACGTAGTTCTCTTCTTTACGATCTCTAACTTGTCGTTTACCTTGTGTTTCTGTTGCGTCCTTCCTTCCTCCCTCTTGTCTTCTTTGGACTTACTGAGAACTCTCTGCGTCTCTCTTTGTCTCTTCTGGCTTGAAAGCCATGCATTCTGTCACATCTAACAACATGTGTTAGTGGGGACCCTGAATCCACTCCCCACCTCCTCCAGTGCCTCACATGTCTGCCTTCTCCCTGGGCAGTGTGCAATCTTGGAATGCTGTAGCTTAAACCATGCCCTTGTCAGTACTGCCTACCATTATTATCTCTTTATCTACTTGTTTCTAAATCCCCCAAACTAGCCATGCTTTTGACAGGCAATACAACTTATTGAATAATCCTGTTTAATAGATTATCCTTAATTTGTCAACGTATCGGTTACCATGACTCCATAAAGCCTACCTTCTCCTGGGTTTTGTGTCCTTCTTGTAGGCAATGTACAGTTGAGTCCCCTGGCTTTTCTTACACACTGCCCTTTGCCGCCCTCTGATGGGTGCATGCAGACCACTTGCATTCGGAGTGATCCTTAGCAGAACTGGATTGATAGCTACTGTTTTGGCTGTCTGGTTTGCAGGCTCATTCTTTGCTCCATCCTCCCCTTGCTTTGTTCCTTTTTCCAGGATTCCACTTTGTTTCTTCTGTTAGCATTTCACTTATTCCTTTTACAAAGTTTTATAAATTACCGTACTTTCCTTGGAATTTGTAATAGACATTTAGAGTCTACCTCCAAAATGCCATTATTTCTCTCCGTCAGTAGTATGGGTACTTCCCACTTCCTCGCTCCTGCCCCCAGGACATTGCTGCAGTTCATCTCCTGTATCTATTTGTATTAATCCCCCTTTATATTGTTACTATTGTTAATTTATACTAGTGGTGTAGACCAGTTAAGAATAATAAACACCCTAGGTTTGATTTCATCTCCATTCATCCCTTCTCTGGCCACCTTCTTCATGTAGCTTCATTTCTGACCCTATAATTTCCCTCTCCCTTAAATACTCAAATGTTCCCTTTCTAGTGTTTTTATATTAATTGACTTATTTCATGTGTATGAGTGTTTTGTCTGCATATATGTGCATCAAATGTGTGCAGTACCTATGGAGGTCATAGGAGGATGTCAGAACTCCCTGGAACTGGAGTTACAGACAGCTGTGAGCCACTGTGTGGGTACAAGAGTAACAATTGCTCTTAACTTCTCATTCATCTCTCTAGCCCCTTAAATATGAGTTCTTTGAGAATTTCATATAATGCACTTTAGTCATATTGAGCCCCACTCCTCCCCCTAACTCCTCCCAAATCCACTCCCTCCTCCCTACCCTCAACTCCTCCTCCCAGATCCACTCCCTCCTCCCTACCCCCTCAACTTCCTACCGTTTTTTTTTTCAATCTCCTAATAACTCCAACTTCTGCTGCCTGTGTACTTCTGGTCCTGGGATGGGCCATCTGCTGGAGTGTGGCTGACTTACCACCCTTAAGCTTTAAGCACATTAAATATTAAACCTCATTCTCTGTTTACATAGTTTCTGACCAGAAATCTCTGTAGTTCTTTGCTTTCTTCCTCTGATAACATAGTGGGTTTTTATTTCTATTTTACTTATTTGTTTGTTTGTTTGTTTGAGACAGGGTCTCACTGTATAGCTCAGATAGGCTTCAAACTCATAGAGATCTGAGTGCTGTGATTAAAGGCATGCATCTCTATGCCAGGAGATACAATGATGGTTTTCTATTTTCTCTTTTTTTTTTGTGACACTTGACTGTGACATGGCTCCATGTAGATATTTTGGTGCTTGTGTAGCTTAGGGTTCTCTGAGAATCTTGCTTCTGTGGGTTAAAATCTCTTGTCACTCATTTGGAAAATTCTTGCCCATTACTATTTCAAATATTTATTTGTTTTCTCTTCTCACAGTACATATATGTGGCTCCTCCTTACATTTCCCCACAGTTCAGAGTTTTGTTTTTGGTCTTTTTTCCGTCTCTCTGCATTTCAGTTTGGGAACTTCCTGTTGCTGTATCTTCAACAAGCTTGATTATCCTTTACTAGGCTGCATCCACTCTATTGATGAGCCCACCAGAGGTATTCTCGATTTCTGTTCCTCTTTCTATTTCTAGCATTTCCTTTTGAGTCTTCCCATCATTTGCTATTACCCACCTGTTTTTGTATGCTGCCTACTTTTTCCGCTAGTGCCATTAACATATCAATTATGCTTATTTTAAGTTCTCGAATGTTTCCAGACTCTGTGTCGTTCTCATGGGACGCTTTCTCTCTTCTTGCTTTGCTTCCTCCTGCCTGATTTTTTTGTTGAAATACGTACATGAGAGATTGGGGTTATGTCTCAGTAGTACAGTGTTTGTATCCCCGGTCCTAGCATCCAGTCTCCAGCACCACACTCACAAGAAGGTCCTGAAATGTCCATGTGATACATCAAGTAGTAGGAATGGCAGCAGACAGGACTTTAGTGCGAGGGTCAGTGTTTACACAGGAGATCTCTAACTGTTTTTTCATGCTTCTTCAGGCTTTGCAGCAACTGTTAACCCCGTGACCTCAGTTCTCTGATATGCCAATAAGGTCCGTTTATTTTCCATCTATTCAGCTTTCTGTTTGCCATGAAGGTGGGAACGACATCTTCTAAACTCCACTCTCAGAGCTGAAAGTGGAGGTCCCTGATATCTCACTGAAGTCACCGTTTAGCCATTCAGTGAGTCTTTGGTGGTAGACACCACCTTAATGGTAAGTGATTTATTTCATTATAAGTCAAGTGTTACTCTCTCTTGGGGGTTCAGGGTATATGCGGGTGTGTGCTCATGGCCATGTGTGTGCAAGTACATACCCGTGTGCAGGTGCACGTGCAGGCCAGAAGTCAGCCTCAAATGCCGTTCCTTTACCCACCTTGTGGAGACAGGGTCTTTCATTGGGTCTTGGGGATCCCCAAGTTGGTGTGACCTGGATGGTCAGTGAGCCACAGAGATCTGCCTGTCTCCACCTCCCCAGCCCTGGGATTCTATGCACATGTGACAATACATTTCAGGGCTTTTTGTGTGTGTTGTGCTGGTGATTGACCCTAAGATCTCAGGCAAACACTGCACCACTGAGCTACACCCTCAGTCCTGCCTGTGCACAGGTGGTGCTTAGGATGAATTTAGGTATTTTATGACATTATCTCCCCCACTCTTTACCTTTCTCTGTGGTTCCAGTTCCTCAACTCTTGTCTCCCAAACCATTAATTTTCTATTCAGTTGTTTCTTAGTGGGCATTTACCCTGTCACTGAACCTTTAGTTCTAATAGGTACCAACCACTTTTATTTCTAGATGCAATTTTCTAATCTGTCTCTCTCCTTTTTGAAAAAGATGTTTTGGAATTTTGTAATGGTTTCCAATTCTATCACTGCTTCGGCTGTTTATAGCTTCTTTCAATTGTCTGTTACCTTAGGTTCTTGGAGGTGGATTCTCTGGCTCTCTCCTGACTCACTCTCGTTTTCTTGCAAGGTTTATATCTTTTAAATTGTGAGATCATTTTTACTAGCTGTGGCTTGTTCTGTAGGCACGATACACACCTGGGTTGTAGAAGGGTCGAGAGGAGCGTGTTCCATGCGCTTCTCTGAGGCATTACTGGGATTACACTGACATAATTCAGTTAGCATGAATTGCTACCCTTGGGTTTCTTATGCACACTATGACATGAGAAACCACACCTGGATATAGCACAGGTTTGAGGTTTCAACTTCTTATTGGAAGCTTTTATTCTACTCTGAGTCCCAGGCAGCCGCCTTCTCTCAAGACAAGGATGAACCTGGCCTATGACTTTTTTCACAGACAGTGTGGGCCTTCCAGCTGTTAGGCAGTTGGCCAGTATATCAGTTTCAGCTCCCACATCACATAGGCCAGGTCTCTGCCAAAATCAGCAGCATGCTCCAACCCCCGCCCCCATTCACTAGAAACAACCCAGAACGGGCACCCTGGGCCATCAGGACTTGAGCACTAGCTAAACTGAGAGTTCTGGCTCTGTGTTCCTGCTTAGCTTCAGTCCCTGAGCACATACCTCTCTCCCAACCTCAGACGCAGCAAAAGTATTTTACTGTTGCTCCTGGTGCAGCGCTCTTATCCTTTGAAATGTGAAGGGAACCTGAAGTGGACCCGACCGTGTTAACGGTCTGTGTGCATTTAAAATATAATTTGCAAACCAGGAAAGGTTTGTTTTTATTAATTAATTAAATGAAGAGCTCTATAATACTCAATTCCTTAAGCCGAACTTCCAGTGTGGCTTCAAAACTAAAGAAGCCATTGACAAGAATGGCTGGTTCTTTCGTCCTTTTTAATTTGTATTTTATTCTTTGAGCTGGGGTCTCATCAGGCCCAGGATGGCTCAAACTCACCATGTAGCCAAAGATACCTGAACCTCTGCTCCCCCACCTCTACCGCTGAAGTGCTGGAGCTCTAGGCACTACCACACCGGGTTCCTGTGGTGCGGGGACTGAATCAAGGGCTTTGTGCATGCTAGGCAAGTACTGTAGCAGCTGAGCTTCATCCCCAGACCTTTCCTCCTTTTTAAATTGCAAATATTAGCCAGCATAGTTTGAGGGGAAACATCTCTACCCGAGTCAGTTCTCGCATAGTACCTTAGGCTGTGGCAGCCATTATTTCTTTATGCTGCACACCATAGCACAGGTGGCCAATGTCACTGACACGGCATGTCTGTAAGATTTCCTGGATGAATGAATGAATAAATGAATGAGAGAGCAACCCAGCAAAATGCAGGCAGCTCTGTGACAATTCCCTTGTAATCTTAAACCCCACAGACATGGAATTTGCCTGTCATCAAAAAGAGTAGAAAAGACAGGAAGGGAAAAATGTAAACATGTCAAAATAAAAATAAGAGATGGATTCCGATTAATTTTAGGCCTTACAGAATGCGGGAGCTTAAATGAATCTCAAGGATAACCCAGTCTAATCCAACACCACAAATGCAGAGGCCCTGGAAAAAGCGTTACTGAAGACTAGGGGCCCCATGCTTTCATACTGTAAAACCCCAATTGGTCATCCCCCAAGAATTCCCTTGCCTCACGAAACAGACATATGATTTGGGGGAATCCACCCTTATGCTTGATCCACAGGAAGACAAAGAATGCCCAGTGGCTTAGAAAATGTTTTCAAAGCTGCCAGGGAACAAATGGGTATTTCCAAGACAGTCTCTAGACAGCAAAGTCAAGAAGGTTGAGCCCCCCAGACCCAGGTCCTTTTCACACTCGGGTCTCTTAGACACAATGATGATGGAAAGGGAGGAGAGGGTAGTCTAGGCACACTGGGTGCCTCTAGGGCTCTAGAAAGCAAGAGTTACTGAACATTCCATGTCACCATCCCGTTCCAAAGACAAGAAGACATTCAAGTGAAATAGTGTGTGTGGGGGGGAGGGGGTCTGTACTCCTCTTCCCTCATGTTGGAGGATGAGGCCTCCTTCCTTCCTTCCTTACTCTTGTCCTGCCATAGACATTCCCTCTACCCTCTTGCAGCCCCTGCCAAGGGATGAGTGCTCACTTCTCATCTTGACTCTGGGCTTGCTGTGTCCCTTAGCTAAGTCACTGTATAGCAGTCTCACTGGATCTTTGCTGTCCTGTCTGCACGGAGGGCTGACAGGGCTTCTTGTGGCCTGGGAGGAAGATGCATCAAGGGTCTCTTTGCTGAACCTTCCAGGGCAGATGGTCAACAGTGAGTACACACTGGCCGTGACACTGCAGCAAGCGTTAGCACTCTCTGAGTCTGAGTTCAAACAGGAGACAGTGGGTGTGGACTTATGGGGCCATGGGTGACTCACAGGAGTGGGTGGGATTCTTGCTCGGCCTGGACCAGGGGAAAGGGATATATATGTGCAGTTATAGGGTGATGCTCCAGTGATCAGCAGTTGAGAGTGTCAACAATGTAAGAAAGTAGTTGTGATTAGGGTACCTGCTGCCAAGCACTTGCCAAGCTGTTCCTGGTGTCCACACACATACTCATACATATGCACATGCCAGCCTGAGAGACATGGTTAGCAACCCTCTTGACACAGAAGCAGCCCAGCTCTTGTAGGGCAGTGGGGTGAGGCCTAGCCAGAGCAAGAGCTTCTTATGGGCAAGCAAAGGGACACGGGACAGTGAAAAGGTCCTGTGGAAGACAGAATAGGGAGAAGACCACAAGCAGTTCTTGTGGAGGGGTGGGCTGCAGGAAGGAAGTTCCACAGCAGGGGCAGAGTGAGAAGCAAGAAGTCCCACAGCATGGGCCAGGCCACGGCACCCAGATTTTTTGAGACTTTCTGATCCCAAAGCAACATCAAATGTCCTCACTTCCATATTCCATCCTTTTGGGATTTGAGTCCCTGACTTTCTGGCACTCAGATAACATTCCACCTCCACACTGGCATTCCTCCAGACCTTCACTCATGCAGTTCCAGCTGTCCAGAACACCCTTCCTGCCAACGCTACCATCTCCATGGGTCCAGACCTGCCCAGCTCTCCAGACATCCCCAAGGGCACCTCCTCCAGGCACCTTTCTGCGCTTCTGGCCTGGCATGCCTGTCTCCCTCTCCCTCTCCCCCTCCTCCACTTCCTCATGACAGAACACACATGCACCAGGGAAAAATGAGCCCCCCGAAGCCGGGGCCTCGGGTCCCCCCACAGAACCCAGACCTTCATCTGGCTCCTGGTAGCTTCTGAGTCTGTCCCTGAAGACCCAGATCAGTCTTGTTGGGTGATGCCAACAGACCAGCCCCTTCCCAGGGCGAGGATGCTCATGGGATCAGGCAGACTTAGAAGCCAGTCCACCTGCTGGCCGACAGCAGAGCCACCACGCAGTGGACAAAGCTGCTCGGGAGAACAGGGGGCACTTCTGGTGGCTTTCTGTTAGACAAGGGACAGGCCATCTCCTGATTTAACCCCCCATGACCTTTGAACTTCCCAGGAGGTCAGCAGCACGTCCCCTTCCCCAGCTGTCTCTCTGTCTCTGGCCCAATGGGAGGGAGGGCCCTGGGCCCGTTCCATTTTGCGCCCGTATTGATCTGTTGGCAGCAATGGGCTGGATAATTAGCCAGGAATTAGGGTTTCTATTACAGCCAGGAGGCTGCTCCAGCTGATTTATCACCTGAATAATTTACTGTGATTGAAAGGAAATTAAAATGAACTCCATTTGACAACTGTGAGCTTTTATGGGCTTTAGTGAAGGCTCAAAAGCCAGATTAATAGCCTAGTGTTGGTTAATAGTCTGCCGAGGGTAAATACAGCAGGCTGCAATCGGCTGCGTCCTCTTGGTGGCCGGAGGAGGGACCCATTCTGCCAGAGCCGGAGCCCACCACCGTGACAACCAGCATCAACTTGAGTTTTACTGAAACAGATTCCACTGCTGAACACACATGTGCGTTCACGCACGCATGTGAGCACGCACACTCACACACACACACACACACACACACACACACACATACACACACATCAGCAGTTTCTTTTTGCCTCCCCACCCCCCTTCTGTTCCTCTGGGGTGATTTTTACTCACTCCCCATGTAGGGAAAACAAAATTGCTTTTTCAATAACCATTTTGAGAAGGAAGTGTTTCATCGCCCCAGAGTGGGTCTCGTTAACCTCTTCCACCAAGGCAAAGGGGACTCTGAGTTTCCCTATGAAAAGGGCAAAGAGTCAGAGCTGGCCACCCACTCAGAGTAGAACTTAGCGGGAAGCATTCCCAGCAGTGACCTCAGCACCACTCTGACATTCAGTTGGCAATGTTTTTCCCAGGAATGGAGTGGGTGACCTCTCCAGGTCCATGTACGTCCTGGAATGACCTACAGACTGTCTGAGGAAGGCCCAGCAGAACACTAGCCAGTCCAAGGACTGATCCCAGAAGCCTCCAGGAACAAAAACACCCGTGACACCATCTTGTACAACATGAGGACAGAGAAGAGCCTGATTCCAGCTCTGTGGCCTCAACATTCCTGGCCCTGAAAATGGGTATATACAGTCTGTTTTAAAGCTCAAATCCATAAACAGGGCCTCACAGGTGTGACCCAGCTGCTTAGAGGACATTTAAAGGGAAGGCCCAGCGTGGACTACATTAAGTCCTTGGAAAGCCGAATGCTATCACGCATAGGTGAGTAACCTCTGCTCTTACTGTGAGCTGGCTGCAGCCGCGGCCGTTGTCCATCATGATTACACAAATAAAGAAACCGAGGTCCAGAAAAAAGTGAGGAGTTCAACAGAGCAGAGGCAGGGCTCAGAGCCAGGGTCCCCAGCTCCTCAGGCAGGAGGAAAGTAACAGCAAGCCCTGGGCCAGGCCGCTTAGCCGCAGAGACTCAGGCCGCTTGACTCACTGGCAAATGGATGAGATGGCCAGTCTGCATGGCCTGCAGCTCAGGGCTCACTTAGTGTCACCACCATTCCATGTTGGGGGATCACAAGGGTCACAGGCAGGGCTCGTGGCCCGTCAGTCAGAAGACAGTGAGCAGGAGGGGACTCAAGGAACTCATACCCTTGATACACATGCCTTTCCCAGCAGCAGCCCCTTGCTCAGGCCATCATTTGTCCATAGTGATTGGGAACAGGGCACGGGGGTATGTCATTCATAGTCCAGTGCCTGCATGCACACAGGGCAGCCTTACAGCCTCACCTTCCATCTCTCCTCATTACAGCGTGCCACCGAGAGGTGAACCAGATTAACCAGAAAACACTGAGTCAGTCATTATCCTGCCCGTGTTTGGCCTTGCTAGACCGGCCTCGGAACTCACAGCCAGGCCTGCACCAGGCCACAGCATTCCGAAGGACACCATAGAAACACAGCTTCCCAGAGCCTGCAGCCCAGGCCTCCTCCCTACTGGGCCTCATCTCCACCTGAGCCCATATAGCCTTGGCCTTGGGATCCAGTGCGACATTCCCTCCTCAATATTGTTGCCCTCGGTGTAAACATTAGAGTGAATGCCCCCCACCCCTTCAGCACTCCACATCATCTGTTGAGCTTTGTCATGTGTCTGTGGCTCCTGAGTTCACATCACACCATTCTGTGCAAGAATGAACAGAGATGATATCTGGTCTGTGCCTCTGTCCCCACCAAGCCTGGCACTGTCCTGGGCCCAGTGCCCATGCGCAGGAAACGTGTTGGACCAGTGAGCTCCTGAGTGGGTGAGGAGGTGCCTGGACAGCTCTGGGCTGCCTCCCAGTGAACACCTGGTCTTGAACCAATCTTCTCAGGCATTTAAATGGATAAAGTGGAACACAGCTTCAGGGCTTCTTCAAGACTCCCATGAAACACAGAGGGACTCACAACACTCAGTGTCTATGTTTCATTCATCCTGCCTTAATGGAGATGCTGGCAAACTTGTGTGGGAAAGCCAGGCCAGGCACGGAGCCCTGGACCCTCACCCTTGGTCGCTTATTTACATCTCACACAGCTCGGATGAAATGTGGCTTTTACCATCTCGCAGAAAGACTCAGCCGTGGAAGGCAGCTGTCTGTGATAGAAGTGGACTCTTATCCCTAAAGCCCAGGCTCTAGAATGGGATCAGCTTCGCCCAGTGCCCATGGCCATGCCACTTGCAGGGGAGATACCATTTAACTTGTGAGAGAATGAGCAACATCCTCCCACAGTCCGTAAGGCCAGACTCATGCCTCGAGCATCACCTCCCACCCTGACCCTGAATCGCGGGCACACTGGATCTTTCCACTCCTGCTATCTCCCTCTCGCCTCAGGGCCTTTGCACTCGCCATTCACTCTGCCAGACACATTCCTCCACACCTACATCCTTTATTGTTGTTTACCATGGCAGCCTCCAAGTTGGCTCAGTCTCTGCCTTAGACAGCTTTCCAGCACCAAGCTGTAATTCTCCTACAAATCTATAGGTTTGGGGACAAGTCCAAGCTTGTCTGCTCACTGATGGGCACATAGTGTCTGGTTCCATGCCTTACCCATACAAGACAATTGCCAATGTTTGCTAAGTGAATACTCGCTGGGCAGCCTTAGGCAAGTTGCTTTGTCTCTGTGGGCCTCAGTTTCCCTGTCCGAAATCAAACTGGCTAAATGGTCTGTAAAAGTTTCCATAGGATCAGCTCTGAGAGAGCGGTGAAAGAAAGGCTGGCGTCTGACTTACCTGTCAGAGCAGGGCCTTCTGATGGCTGACCCCATACCTGGGCTGTCCATACCTGCAAGCAATCCCATAATGCCAAGCATAGGCCAATTGTCATGAGATATCATCCCATACTCCATGGCTGTAAGCCTGAGGCCACAAAGTGATGGCCTTATCTATTTAGATCATGTTCCTAAATGACAGGATGTCAAAACCACCTGAAGTGACCCAGAAGATCACCACATACACCCCTATCCAAAAAGCCCTTGGAAAGCATACCATTCACTAGCAGCAGAGCAACCAGAGACAGAGCTACCAGGCCAAGAAGCCTCAGAGCCCCCCTGAGCAAATCCTCCTGGCCTTGTGGGATGTTGCGACCAGCCAAGCTCGGCCAAAAACAACGAAATTCCCACTCTGCACAGACCCTCACCCTTTCTGTGCAGATGCCCCGGCTCCCGGGGACGGCTCAGGCCTGCACGGTGGCAGCAGGTGTGGTGGGCGGGAGTCACAGGCATACCTGTTCTGGCTTGATGGGCTCCGTGGTGGTGAAGATGTCTGAGTAGTGCTGCCTCTCAAACACGCGGTCCAGCACCTCCAGCTGCTGCTGTGTGAACAGATCTCCCCGCATCTGCTTCCGGAGGAAGTCTCTGCCTGGAAGTGAGTGGCCGTTTGGCACCGGAGACTCCTGGATACCTTTGGTGAGCATGAGAGAGAAAGGGTAAGTGGAGGCTCTTCTGCCACTAAAGGAGAAAAGGCCAGACCCTGAGACTGGGAAGGGGGCCTGACCGACCCTCCAGCCCAGCTCCCTGCCCATGACAGGGATTCAGGTAAGGGGCTGCGGGACAAGGCCACCTGCTGCCAGCGGCAGAGCCAGCCTCTCCTCATCACATGCCAGGTACTGCGCAAAGGCCATTTGTTAGATGTTATGTCCTTGACTTTCCGCACTGACCCCGACATGGGTGCCGTGGTTTGTATTTGTGCCCCTAGTGCTGTGTGTTGGAAGTTTGACAGTCCATGGTTGTTTAAAAGGCATGGGGCCTTTAAGAGCTGGAGGAGGTCACCAGATCAGCCCCTCCCTTCTCTCTGGCCTCAGGTCTGGTGGTGCCTATTCTTCCTGCTTCCTCCTCCTCCTTCTCCTCCTCCTCCTCCTCCTCCTCCTTCTCCTCCTCCTCCTCCTTCTCCTCCCAGTTCTCTTCTCTCTCACACAAGCGTGTGCACACTCACACAAGTTCGTCACCTAGGCTGAGCCAGCACCACAGGTTTGAACTTCCAGAGCCATGAGCTCCTTTATAAACTTACCTGCCCTGAGGAATTTCATTACAGAAGCAAAAAAAAAAAAGGAACTAACTCGGGATATTACTATTTTCTCCCTATCACAAATGAAAATTCCAGGCCTAGAGAAATGAAACAATTTCTTTGCCTGAGGATTTCAGCTCAGAGTGACTCAAGGACCTAGTCATGGGTGTTATCGGCCCTCTGTACCTCTCCCTGATGTCCTCGCCCTGCACATTTGTCATACCATCGTGGCCAGTCTGTGACACACTGTCCTGGGAAGACAGGCAGATGCACGTACAATTCGAGTCACACACCTGTGCTAGTTGACTTGACAAAAACCTATCAACATCACATGGGCACTTTCCCTGAGAGACTGCATTTCTGGGAGTGTGATTTATAGCTGGCTTGTGTATATGGAAAGTGATGGATGCATAAGGTTCTTGGAACAAGAGGCTGGAAACCACCCAAGTTCATTCATAGAGAACTGGCTAAAGAGACCATGGTATTTCTTGGACAATGGAAAGCCATGCAGCAGTGAAAAGGAGGTGAGATCTTTGCCAAGATGCCAAGATCTTCCGGACCCAGGGTTAGGTGAAGGATTGAGCGAGATCTCAGGACCCAGGATTAGGTGAAGGATGAGTGAGATCTCGTATCCAGGCAGGGTTGGGTTAAGGATGAGCGAAGTGCAGGATGGTCATGATGTTTGGGGACAAAAGAGAAGAAAAGGTGGTTTGACGTGTTCTTACAAATTTTCAGATATATGTATACTGTGTAAAGTCTGACTTTCCAGCACAAAATATAATAGAAATATTGCATACAATATGCACGAGATGAGCAGTGCATGTGAAACAGCTGCCTTCTGTTTCAGGACTTGAGAGCATTGCCTATTCTGAAGTAAAAGTTAAGAAAGTATTCTGCTGTATTAACTACCCACCGTGTCTGTCTCTGGGGATGGTGTTTATATTTCAAAGAAAATATAATGAATTATTAATTTGAAAAATGAGGTTGAACTGTCTTTTGTGGGTCTTGGATTTGACCTGTTCAAGAGGAAAGCAAGTGTGAGAAGAGAGGGTCCCTGCAAGCACATGGCCTCTGGGGCTCATCATTGCCCAGGGTTCTCAAGGACCAGTTGTCCCTGCGGGCTGATGAGAGGCTGTAGAAATCAGGCCCTGGAGGGGCTTCTGCTTGTATTGTTGAATCCGTGAGAGCACCACCAAAGGTCAGCTCTCCTACTGAGGGGCACCACATACCCCACCACATACCCCAGGCCTCATCCAGCCTCTGCCCCAAGAAGCACATACTGCTCATTGTCATGACAACTCCCCACCCATGTAAGGAAGGAGACCAAACCAAGGAAACTGAAGTGGTGGGATATTGTATCCCTGGGCCTCGGGCAGAAGAGAGTTCCAGCCGCTCTGTCTGCAGAGCCTGAAATTTGAATAGAGACCAACTTTGGGGGTTCACCTGAGCACTGGCCATTCAGGATCCCCAAGAGGGCTGACAGGCCCAGAGCACCCCACATGTTCTACAGGAAGGGTTTTTAGGGATGACTCATAAGCTACCTGAGAAAATAGATCCCTCATCAGTTTCAAAGCAAGGCTCGGCCACAGCCTACACGACCCGATAGGTGTGGCCTAAAGTGGAAGCTGGTCCCTCTGAACAACATTCTCAGCATAAAACCTGTGTCACTCTTTTGGCAGTGACACTGGCCTTCCACAAGCCAGATGCCTGCTCTGGCCTACAGGATGTCTTCCCTCGTGCCCCTTCTTCCATTATGGCCTCCTCCCCTGGGAGACCATTCCTATAAGGCCACCAAGAATAGCAGATGTGGAAGCTTACTGCCCAGTAATGCTCTTGTGCTGGCCAGCACCCAACAGAGAACCTTGTTATCAATGGTCCAATGGACCTAGGTGCACATATGTGCATGCACACCTATGAACACACACACACACACACACACACACACACACACACACACACACACTGCTCAGCTTGCTCCTACTCAGCAACCGCTCTGTGCAGTCACCCTGTCCCAGCCACTTCTGCCACAGTGACCTTGCACTCCAGAGCACCCAGCAAGTTTCTTGCTGCCATGGAGATCACATCAATTTTTAAGAGATTGTTTTCTGCCTCCCTACTTCAGCTAAGCTCTCTGGCCTGCAGGCTGCCTTCCAGGCAGCCAGCAAACTCCAAAGGAAACCAGCTTTCCAACTCGCACTGAGGTCTCCACTCTCTCCTGGTTGTTTCCTGAGAAGATCCAACTCTGCCTTGCCTGGAGGATTCCCAGCCAACCAGACCCTCTCAGCTGAGAGCCCTGCAAGGGTAGAGCTTCATCTCCTGAGGAAGCCCAGAGAAGGTGGCTTAACTCTGGATCCCTGTGGACAAGGTCATTGGTCACCAAGTAGGGCCCAGCACAGAGCGAGGGCTCAGGGCACGGAGCCAACTCAAGTTACATACAATGAGTCCTTGGACTCCAATACAACATTGTGTACACTGCAAGTTCAACAGCCTAGCTTCAACAGTGAGTCAACAGACTCACTTCTGCAGAGTCTTGTGGGAAAAGGACCAGCCTCGTCCAGCTGTGACCTTCTTTAGGTCAGTATTGGTCCCCATGGGCTGCACGCAAGGGAACTCAGGCTGCCTCAATGACCCAGATGCTACCAGCTTGTCCCCAGCAAGCACCTCCATCCACATGCTTGCTCGAGTGGGGAAAGAATTAAGTGACAATTCTTTAAGAAGTCATTGGATTGCTTGGTGTGGTGGCACATGCCTATAACCCTAGAATTCAGAAGGCGAGGCAGGAGGATCGAGAGTTCCATGCCAGCCTGTCAAAAGATCCTCTGTCAAGAAAAAAAAAAACAAAAAACATAACGAACAATAGCAAAAATCTTAGGACACTCCTAAACACATAATTATACATTCAATTTAATAAATATTTAAAAAGTTACTCTGTATCAGGTAATATTAAGAACTTAAGATGATTTTATGTTTAACTATGTGTACGTATATATGTTGTGTGTGTGGGGGATTATGTGTTCACAAATGTGGGTGCCCACAGAGGCCAGAGACTTTGGATTCCCTGGAGCTGTAGTTACAGGTAGTTGTGAGCCACTGGATATGGGAGCTGGGAACTGAACCTGGGTCCTCTACAAGAGCAGTATGTACTCTTAGCCACTGAGCCATCTCTCCAGCTGCCAAAACAAGAAGAGAGGGTGCAGTGGTAAGGGGTGTAATCTAGATAGGACAGCCCACTGCAGGGAAGTAATCAAAGAAATCAACATGTGATTACAAACTGACTGGCAGTAACTATAAAACAATGCACAGAAACATGCATGGTAACCATGTAAAGCTGGAGGGAACGCCCCAGCCCTGGGGGGGAGTTGGGGAGAGTTTCCAAGGGGAAGCTGTGTTTGAACCACAAGTACAGGATGGGCAGGAGAGGAACAGAGAGGGGAGGGATGAAACCCCATTGACTACAGAGAGGCTCACAGGCCACAGAAGACTTGAGTCTTGCTGAAGGATCCCTGAGTAGACTTGAGCAGCTGGGGAAACCGTTGCCCACTTCATTTCTCAATCCTAGGCCTTGTTTCCTAAACTCTGCTTCCAACTGCATCTTTGGAGACCAGGAACCAATCAAGGTAGCATTTTCTATCAGCCTGTTAGCCACAGGTTAGCCGCTCAACTCAGCAGAACACAAACTACACTTCTCATTGCCCCATGCCCCATTCTCCAGGACAGACACAGCCTGTAAATGCACACACCTCCTCCTCCCCCTCCCCCTCCCCCTCCCCCTCCCCCCCCCCCCCCTCGCCCTCCTCCAGGACACTCTCTGTCCTGCCCCAGTACTTTCCCAGCTCCCCTTCTTAGGGCTCTAAACACCCCTTATTTTTGCAGCAAGCCCCGGCCTGACACACTCACACTGGCCTATTCACTACTTCACCTCTGTTGCTGCCAGACGAAGTACCTGTACAATAAATTTACAACCAACACCTTCCTTCAGCAAATTTGATCTGTATGAATCCGGATCCCCCCGTGTGGCTTCACTCAAGACATCCACTCCTCCCTCCACCAAGTTCTGCAAGCGTTGATGCGGAGGATGCAGCCATAGACAAGAGCTAACATAGCCCTTCCTTCCTGGAGTTCCATCAGTGGAAGAGGAAAACATTAACTGAAAACTAATCAGGCCAGGCCAGGCGCGAGTATCACCCAAGATGAGCACTCTAGCAAAAAGGCACCTGGTTCCAAGAAGGCAAGCACTACCAGCCTGCCTCTGGACACTGCACACAGTGGGTGCACTGTGGGCATCAGCTACACAAAGAGATTATGTGCTTGGAGGCAGCTACAGAAATGAATACAAAAACCATCCCCAGCACGAGGGCAAGTCTGAACTTCCAGGCAGGCAGTGTGGCTGTGGTGCTCAAGAGATGTCGACTTAATGGGAGGCTGTGGTCTCAGAGGCAGGCTACAGAACAATTCAGACCCATTTTATTCCAGGGAGAAACTCTAAACTCACACTGTGAATAGTATGCTTAAATATATGGACAGATACAGGCAAAAGTGCAAAGGTATACAGGGCCACCGTATCTTTAAATCTTTTTTTT